>VZRS01000341.1:66516-216230 GCA_013398055.1 Ifrita kowaldi | reverse complement strand
CCGCGCCCGCTGCCCTGCGCCCCGCTCCGCTACGGCTCCGCTCCGCTGGCACGGCGTGCGGCGGCGCTCCGCGAACTTGGCCCGGCAGGAAGCACCTGGGGTGGGGGGGGGGATGATGATGGTGGAGGAGGAGGAGGTGGAGGGAGGCGGGGAGGGCGGCAGCCAAGCAGGATCGCGCAGGGCCAGGACAAGCCTCTGCAGCCCCCGGGAAAATCAGGAGCTGGGATCCGCCCGCCCAGCGAGGCGGAGCGGAGCCCGGGGTTGCCCGGCCTGCCGGCCTCGCGCGGGCGCTCCTTCCCGCGGAGAGTCCCAGCTCTGCCCCCGGCACGGGCACCCCGAGCACCCCCGCCCGGAGCCGGGGCTGGGCATTTCTCGGCCTGAGGAGTTCCCACCTGGCATCCACGCTCCCACCCACGGCAGCTCCGAAGTGCCCTGCGAAGGAAAGAGATTCCCCGGAAGGGCTTGAAGGGCTGGCTTGGCTGTGCCTCCTGAACCGGAGCTGTAGATGGTTCAGCTCTGCCCCAGGTTTAACAGGTTCACTACGCTGATGAATTTTGATATCGCTGTGACAGGTCTGAACTATGTGCATGAAAGGCTTGTCAAAACCAACATTTTTCCACCAATCTTCTGTTTCCAAGAGTTTAGCAGGGTAAAGGCCGCAGGAACACTGACACCAAGGTGCTCCAGCCACTCTCCTTCATACCCCAGCCCAGCACACAGGCACATTCACAGATGTAAACAAGCCCTGCTGAGCCCTTGAACCCTCGAACCCTTGGACCAGAGTACAATTGCTCTTTGCTTCTGTTTACTAAAAAGTCACAGACATAGTACTGCAAGAATGACAGGCACCGTCATAATTTCATGAGGCTGCAATGTCACTCAAAGGGTCTGTTCAACCCTTGCTCCCTGTCTGGCATGGTGAGGTCTCCATGTCCTTGTCCCCTGGGTGCAGATGCTGCATGGGGAGCTCTGTCCTGCTGCAGTGTCCATGTGTCTGTGCTCAGTGCTGTGTCTGTGCACAGATCCATTTGTCCCAGGATGGTGTAATGGCCTGGTGATAGCATCATTCAAGAAAAACAAATGTGCAGCAGTTTACAATACAATGCTCCTCTGTGAGCTTCATTTCTCTTATTGCCACAATGAGGAAGGAAAGGCTGAAACAACAGCAAAGGAACTTGCCAGCTTCACCCGCTTGCTCCCAAGCTTTTGCTACCAAAAGTCCAGGTGGGTCAGGAGGAAAAGCTCCTCTATTTATTTCCCCTGTGAAAGCAAAGCACAGGCATGCTGTCCTGCCAGGCACTTCTCCTGGGAACAAGATGCTCATCCAGCTCTGAGCTTTCCAGTGGCGATGCTGGCAGCTCACCACAGCCTTGGGGCAGCACAGGCTGCTGCAGTCACAAATCACACCAAAAGCAGGGGAAAACCACATTACTGTAGCCCGGCCTGTGCCAGCCGCAATGGAGAGGCTCATGCTGCAGCAGGGCTTTCCTCTGCCTGGATGCAGGGAGCATCCCCTGGCTGCACAGAAAACAGGCGCCACCATCCCCAGGGCGAAAAAAAAAAATGAAATTTGTTTTATCATAGTTTAAGGAGTCTCCATCAGCCATCCTGATGGAAAGGAGTGTAGGGATCTCTGTCATCCTGCCATCCTCTGAGACTACTCACACTAAGCTGGTGAGACAAGCCAGGCCAGAAGTTCTCATGAAGTTATAAAGTGTCCTGAGAGAGAATAATCCTCTAGGATCTGGCCCAGCAATGTATGACTGAGTTCTGGTTTTCAAAGCACTACCTCACCCTCCCAGCCTTTATTTGAAGAGACAATGTGAATTTTAAAGAGAACCCAGCAGGGAGCACTGCATTTTTTATTCTAGTGTGAGAGAGAAAACGAGAGTGAGAAAGTCTGTGGGGTTAGAGACAGCTTGCCGTTTGTTATTTCTCATAATCCCATACCTCAGTGGGATTTAAGAAACCTCCTGAAAAACACGGAGGGTTTTGTCAAATACTTGCTCAAGTAGTTAAATCAAAGGCTGAAGCAAAACAATGGAACTGCCTGAAAATTTTCATTAAAAACTCTTTTTCTTTTTTTCTTTTTTTTTTCTTTTTTAAGGAATGGAAAAGTAGCCTCTCTCAAAAGAGAATTTTTTCTCTGAGTTTTTTGCTTTCTCCAGCATTTTCGCACATCTGGCAGACCCTCCCCAACCCCCTCACCCAAAACCACTTGAGCGATTTCCCTTCTCCACTTTTCTCCCTTTCCCAGGAGAAAAAGATGGAGAAAAGCGGAGGGAAAAACTCGTAGTTTAGTTTTAAAAAGACTGAAAACTTCTGACTTCACATGTCCCCCAAAACTCTTTTCTCTCCATTAGTATTTCTGCCCCCAGACTCTGTGTTTCTTTTCCAGCCCTATCTCAAGGCCTGCTGTGGTGACACAGGATGCTCCTCGATCCTGGTGCTCATGTTCCCATCTCCCCTACCTGGCAGAGTGCTGCCTGCAAGGCTTTCAAAGCTGTTTCGTTTCTACCTGCTCGCACTTAGCTGTGAGTCTCCTCTCTTATTTGGGGGGATCCCAACGTGTCCCTATCACCAGTGCAGGCACCCCAGGCCAGGCACAGCCAGCTGCAGTGAGGAACTGCTGGCACAGCCATTGCTGGCGCCAGCGCAGGAGACAGAAACGATGTGGGTGACATCACCCACACTGCATCTGCACAGCGCCTCTTCCAGCATATGCTGGGGACCTTGCACGACTTGGCATTTCAAATTTCCATCATCTCATTCAGTGGAAAAGTTGAAGCCCTGCCAGCTTTTCAGAGCGAAGGAAGGGCAGGGAAGAAGAAGCCAGAGAAGACGTGTCTCCAGTTTCTTTTCACCTTCCTTCCATGTGCTGCCTCTCCTGTCCAGCTCAGACCTCCAGCCACACTGCTCCTGCCCGAGCCCTCATCCACACAGCAAAGTTATGTTCGTTTAATTAAAACCACTTTGAATCCACTCTGAAGGAATCAGCACAAACTCTCCATGGGGGTGTAGTTAAATCATGATAAATCCTATTGGGATCAACTGAGTTTACATCAGCAATGTACTGGCTTACACTGAAAATTGATACAAATAATTGCCAGCTGCACAGGATTCCCGGGATCAATTGTAACTTCAAGTTGGCAGGAGCAGAGCATGGGCAAATCTTGGCAGCAGAGAGGAACACCAAGCCCAGCTGCAGCACCAGTTATGTCCAAAAATCCCTCTGGAGTTCTATGAGGGCTTAAGCTTTTGGTCTGACTTAATTCTGGTCCTGGCCATAGGTCTGCCACAACCCTGCAGTGTTTCCAGTCATTTGTCAGGGAATTTGCTGGGAGGTTGTACTCGGATAAAGATTTCAGATGTGGCTGTTTAGGAAAACCTGGCTGAATGCTATCCTTGGCCTGGTTATCATTAAGGATGATTAAATCCCACACTCTGGTAGGAAAGTCTGGGCCACAAGGAGGCTAGAAAGTGTTGAAAGGGAACTGGACAAACATGTCTTCCCAGCTCCAGCTCATCAGCAGGAGATGGCTCATTGTAAACCCGAACCAGGCATGCTCCTGTGGCAGAGTGGCCAGGCTAGAATGAGGGATGCTCAAGTGGAAAGAGTCTCCTTTGATAAAACCCCAGATACCACAAATTCTGGGGTGTTTAATCCAGGGCATCTGTCATGAGGATGGGGGATCCTGCTAGTTGCAAAATGATGGTCTGAATCTGGTTTCTGAATGTCAACAGCCTGATATTTTAGGGCAAGCAGATCCAGTGTTTTGGCATGGGCTGATGTCTCTATTTATTTTTATCACTTATTTTTATCCAAAGGCTACTTCACCCTATACAGAAGAACAAAGACTCCTGCAGTAACTGCTCCACTCTGGGACAAGGGGTGGGTTAGCTCCTTGCTGCTTTCTGCAGATGGGCTGATGCCAGCTGGGTGTGATGGGCTGTGCACACTGAAGCAAGATGGGAAGATTCTGAAAGGACACGGGGGTCAGGCTGGCCGTGCAGTGAGGCTGCTGCCAGAGTGTCACTCGGCTTCCCATGTCTGAACCAGCTTGCAGTGCACTGGGCTTGCTCTGCAGAGCTCAAAGACCATCTCCATTTTAGGGAATGGAAGAGCTTGTCTCTTTCCCCAGAAGGACAAGAAGTCATCCCAGCTCTGTCCCCAGGCACCACAGGGAGGAGACCTGGGGACACACAGCTTTGAAGGGCACGGGAATGCACTCACTTTCACAGATTTTCATGCCTGCACTTCCTAGCTCTCCCAAAAGTGACTGTGTGGCAGATGGCTCTGACGTGTAGCACACTCACACCCAGAGGATAAAAGTATTCCCCAAAGGGCTTCTGGGAAGTGGACGTCAGTCACCATTGCTCCAGCGCTGGTCATGGCTTCCTCTCCTCCTCAATCCCCCATCTGAGGGTGCAAAGAGGGTCCCCAGGCTGCGTCTCCCCAGTGGCATCACACAGATCAATGCTGGCAGCTGGGCTGGCATCCCAGATCCATCCTGACTCCCCTGCATGTCTTCCACAGCACAGCATTCCTGGGGACATGTCCCCATCCTCCCTGCCTCAGGTGGCCTTACATATGGCTGCCACTGAGGAGGGGTGGGAGGCGAGATGGGACCCTGCATCTGCTTCAACCAGGCCTTTTTCAGTGTGATGACAGTCATGACATTTAATTCTCCATCCACACTCACATAATCTTCCTGTGGCCATGAAGTGGGGCTGGAATGGGGACTGCTTGAGGCAGGGGGGTCGAGAGGGAGCAGTGGTTGCAAGGCAGAGGAGAAGATGAGTAGCACAATTCAAGGACGACAGAGGAAACAAGCCCACAACTTATTCTTGTATTTTCATCCCTTCCAGGCAGCAATCCCCTGCTCAGCCCTCCCTTGGACATTCTGGGCTGTGTTTGCAGAAGGTATCACTGCCTGGCCTGACTTTTTTTTGCTTTTAATCCAGTCCTAAGAGTTGGTTCAATGCTGGTGCCAGTCTGGGACAGGGTGGGCGCTGGCAGGGCAGGGGCAGAGCACGGTTTGTGGGTGCTGTGAGCAGTGGCACGGCCAGCCCACACACTCCAGAATGTGCAGCCTTACTGGTCCACAGATAAGCTCATCACCCATCTGGAGGGGTCACAAAACCCTGGAGCTGCAGAGATTAGGACTGGAAAAAGCATCAGATGCCTGATGCCTTCCTCCCTGGCCCAGCAAAACTGACCTCAAACTGTCCTCTCCCTGTCTGTTCTCAAAATCCCTCCTCAATCAAGACTGCAGTCTGTCCCAGCTACTGATTCGGTATTTTGTTGCACAAAAGCATTTCTTAATGGCTAACCTAAACCTCCCTGGCCACAATTCAAGCTGGTTATCTTTTTCCTCCTATCTCCTGTGTGTGGAGAAAACATATCCTGCTATCAGCAGAGCCCAAAGCTCTTGGAACATGTGGCTGGCACAGCACGGCATGGCTGGAGATGGCCTCCTGTTGCTGTTGGTGGCCCCACCAGCTCTATGGCCTCAGCCCCTGCAGACCTGGAGCAGAGGGAACAATCCCAAGCACTATCCGGAGCAGCAGGAAATACTCTCCAACATGGAGAGAGAGAGGGAGAGGCATGTTCAGAGCAGCAGATAACCCAGCCAGTTGGCACTACTTAAAAATGAGTAATAGCTACATATCACCTGAACTCCCTCGTGCCAGCTGAAACACTGTGGAGCAGAGCCAGTAGAAGAGGGAGCAGATTGCCCCACAGTTGTCAGCAAGGCCGTCCCAGTCCCGTCTGATACTGGGCATCACCACTCATGCCTGTGGGCAGGCAGCCGGTTTCCATGCTCCAGGCCAAGCTGTGCTTGTCCAGGGATGGAGCTGCACTGTGATGGTCAGCAGAGAGGTCAGAGTTGATTTTTGAGTACTTGGGAAGACCAGTGTGAGCTTACCAGGGGGAGCTCCAGAGGTTCTAATTACTGCACCCAGCACTTCATCTGGGGTCTTTCATTCCCCTCAAAGCACTTCCACCTGGGCAGCAGTCCAGCAAGCGCTTGGTTTGTAGACATCTGCCTTGTTGCAGCAGGATGCGTGTCACTGCCTTTGAGGTTTTTGTTAGCAGAGGGGAGTAGAAGTGGCCAACCCCTTTAATGCCTGGGACACAGAAGGCAAAACAGGTCAAAGGAGAGCAGATGGAGCATCAGCTCTGAGTGGGACATGACCTGGATTCAGTATCAGTAAAATAATGATATGTTAAAAAAAATAATGATTAAACATTTTGTTTTACCCTCAGGCACTCTTTTAATTCTCTCTATAGGCTATTTCAAAAGAATTTGTAAACACAGAGGTGGAAAATGTGTATGCTTGCACAGGTGGAAGTAAACAAAACCTGCTTAAAACACTCACTGCTGCAGGCAGAAGGTACTGGCAGCACACACTGCTCACCCTCTGGATCTCCTGGCTGGAAAGGCTGATGTGGATCCTCTTCCCGACAGTGCACTGCTGGAAGCAAAACCCATGAAGGAGCAAGATGGGAGAACGGGATGCAGGATGAATGTTGGCTCAAGTCCTGCTGCTTGAGAGGACTCACGAGACTTTGCCTTGGACCAAAGTGATCACAGCTCCTGTCCCCCTCCCAGGTTTGATGCCCATCAGAGGGTACAACCCTCCTCACCATCCCAGCCCCTAAATGGATTAAGCACCATCCATACCACAGCAGGGATTCATACCCCTTGCCTTCGGCTCCATCCTCCTTGTCCAGCAGGGCTGGGGCAGCACACTGGCTGCCGGATATTCATGGTTATATCATTGCTGCTTTAAATCCTTTTTTTAATCTTCTTTTTTCATTCCCCTCCATTCTTGCCCCTCACCCCCCATGGTTTAAAGTTTTCAAATGAAAATATGCAAGTTGTGACTTGCGGGTAGTGAGTCCGGGGCTTGCAAGGAAAGCGGGAGGGAGGAGGGAGGAAAAGAAAGAGTTATCAGTTCAGAGTGCCAGCAATTGTTTTTATCCTTTCCAGATGAAGGAAAAAGATCATGTTATTTGTTCAGCACAAAGTTCCAGATTTTCAGGAATGAAATCTGAGAGCAACATGTCAACAGTCTGTCTTGAGAGCTGGGGTGGATGGCGGCCTTTGTGCTCCCAAACACCAGCAGGGCCAATACGCTCAGCTGAGGAAAAAAGGCTCCATTCTCACACTCTGAAGCAGTGGCATTAGATATCAGTAAGATAATGGGCCTGAGGCCTAGCCCTATTTCTTATCCCAACCCAACAGCTCCAGGCTGCTGGCTTTGATGTTCTCATTTATTTGCCTTTTCATCTCACAGATGATATTTTTAACCGATAGTGTGGTTTGGGCATAGATTGCGGAGAAGGGAGGGAGAAAAAAATGAAAGTCATTTTATTGCAACAGCTGATCAGGAGGGAAGAAAGAAAAAATGATGAAAAAAAAAAATCAACCATTGGTTACCCTGCAGGTCAATGTTTCCTGCTGTAAATCAGCCAGGACACGGTGGTCTCGCAGCTGGAGGAAGATCCCACATCAGCCCGGGCAGACATCAAGGGCTGAGGCCGGGGCTAGGGGCTGTACAGCCCACGGCCCAAGGCATTTGCACTTGAATCCCAAGGGAACAGGAGGGAGATAGTGGGGTCAGAGAGGTGGCCAGTGGCGAGATTCAGCCAGGGCTGATTGATGTGTGGGGCGGTGTGGGTGGTCCTGCATCACAGGGCTGGGAGTGTGCCCCGCATGGCATGGGGACGGCGGGAGCACCACTGTCCCTGTGATGTGTGGCAAGGCTGCCCATACCGTGCCTTCCCCTGGAAATGCAGCAGGCAGGTTGGGAGCACCCAGGGCCTTTAGACACGTCCAGGGCAGGGTGGGTGAAGAATTAAGAGAGCGACAAAGCAAAAAAAAAAAAGAAGAAAGGATTTTTCTTGATACCTTATTTGACTTCCCACAGCCCGCGTGGGAGCAATGCTCAGCATCCCCAGGTGCACAGGCTGGGAACCTCCCCGGACGACCAGTGCAGGGCTGAGCACAGCCCCACATCTCCTTCTCTGGAAAAAGGTGTCTTGGAGGAGGTGAAGGGTCTGCAAAACAGCCTCTGAAGAGCCCTTCACTGGAGGGCCTGGCATCCTGCTGGCTATTATGTCCACAGTTTGCACTTTCTTGGCTCCATCTTGGTCTGAAAGAGCAGCTCCAGGGATGTCCCCTCTGTGCCATGCTCAGGCCTCACTTCCAAAACTGCCTCTGTGCAAAATCACCATTTCTCCTCCTTGCAGCACCCTCCCCACCCTGTTCCCCTCCAAAACAACCAGCTCTCGTGGATCCCATGGTGCAGATGCTCACCACAGGCTCTTGTAAAAGGAGGAAGAAAAACATTCAGCAGTATTTGCTATTAATAGGAAAAAAAAATGTTCCCTGTGGAAAATTTCCTTGTGACTCACATCTCTGTTTTGGTTGAGAAAGGGAAGCATCAGGTAGCCATGTGCCTGCTCTTCTCCTGTGACATGGGTCTGCCTGAAAGTAACCATAAGTAATGCTGAGCTCCTGCAATTTAGGTTTCACAGTACTTAATGTAAGTGCTCGGCACTTGAAATTGTTGTCTCAGCTCTTTAAAGAAGTTGGTTATTTTTCCCAAGTCCCACAGCTGCAGTGGGAAAACTGAAAAATCACACCCAAATCATGCAAAAACAGATGGCAGGAAGGGAAATCCAAATTAATTATTTCTTAATTTAATTTTTTTTAAATTTTAATTTGGTTTCTAAGGCAGGCCTGGCTCATTCACCAGCTCCAACACTGCTGGGATGACAATACTGTGACATTTACAATGACACCAGCTCCTATGGGTGTTTTTTCCCCAGAGTCTGTTAGCCAGCACACATGTCCTAGAGACACAGACATGCTCCTAAGTCACCTAAGCCACATCTCAACTGCAAGACCTGGTGCAGAATGGGCTCCTCCTTTGCTGGGACATGGTGCAGCCTCAGTCTGTGTCTTGCCGGAGGTGGGTTGTGTAGAAAGGTGGCCCTGTGATAGCAGTGCTGGGGTAGGGGATGTTCTCAGCCCCCAGTAGAAGTATGCTTCAAAAGCAGGAGCATCTGGCCTCTCTCAGAGGGACACTTTCAAGTGGAAAAAATATAAAAACAAAGGGTTTAATTACCCTGGACATCAATGTTGGCATGTACCTGCCCAGGACTCCCTGGAAGAGAGGAGGCTGAGGAGAAAAAGAGCATGGGAACATGACAAGAGGTGAAGCATCAGCACCTTCCCACTTTGTGAGCACCTCAGGGCTCATCACACTTGGGAACACCAAGCAAATTATATTTTATTTAACACTTTGTCTAACCATGACTGTTGTGGAATGGAGCACCACAAACTGCACAAATCCCTTGCCAAACACTATCCAGGGACAGGTAGCATTCGTGCAGACCCCCTAAAAGAGGCAGAGCAGGTTTGGCTGGACTGACATGCAGAGACTGACATTCCCTCATCCCTCCTGCATGCTCCAGACACCCTCTGAAAAACACTCTGGGCATGGCTTGCTCTGACCTTCCTTTGCACCTCTGGTAGCAGTGATTTCATTGCCTGAGCCATGGCTGCCCCTGCTTATGCAGCCAGCTCTTCCCTTGGATTTCACAGTGTTAACAGGAACAAGCCAGAGGCTCAGGAGCAAGTCCCTCTCCAGCAGCCCAGAGCCCTCCTGACAGCCCTGCAAACCATCCGCACACCCATCCCATGCTGTCAGAAACAAGATCAAGAGCAGAACATTAACCAAAATGCCATGTGAGGCTGTGTAAAAGAGGTGGTAAAAGGGGAATCCACTTATCCCACAGTCAGCAGACAGGAACATCAGGACCTCCTTTAGAAATTGGATTAGCAGGTCAAGACCACAATGACCAGGAGCTTCTGTCAGACAGTCACCAGAGATGGAGTCTGGCAGCCCATCAGGCAGTGGGATCAATCAGTCTCCTTAAAAATAATTAAATGATCTGTCTATATCTTGCTTAAAATGATCACTCTTTGAAGGCTGTAAAAAGAAGTTTCGTGCAAGATGCATGGAAACTGCACAGAGAAGTGGTTGTTGTTGTTGTTGTTGTTGTTATGGTTATTATTATCATGCCCTCACATACAAGGACTCTTTTTCCCCTTAGGAATGAGTGAGTATTGTGGAGGTCTCTGCAGAGGGAGGTGACACCAAGACCATCCAACAGCCACACACAGAGCAGTTGGGGGTCCCCTCCTTCCCTTGGTGCTCACACCCTACCTGCACTCTGTGCTGAGACCTCCCAGTGCTCCAGCCTCTCCCTCATCCCTTGCTTGGCCCCCCAAAACTGGAGACTTCAGCTTATGCCACCTACGGCAGCTGCTGCCATCTCCCCCCTGTGCCTGTCACCTGCACCCCCCTAAGCAGTGGCCCTGAAGGGGGATGAGTTAGTCCCCAACTTCAGTGAGCTTCTTTGCCTGTCCCTGGAAAAGACATAAATTATTAGTTGTGAAACCCTTCAGCCTCACGATGCAGCAACAGCGTGAGGGGAAGCAATAGCTTCCCCTTGAGCATTGCCACAGAGCTGGAGCTGGGACACTGATGATGAGAGGTTTTCTCCACTTTCGTGTTCTTTTTTACATTTTTTAAAAAACTTCTTTGTTGCAGTCCCACATTTGGTGTCTGCAGGGTGGTTTCCATAAATGTGGCACAGCTTTTACAATACTAAATAAAGCAGCATGCAAATCCCATCTCCACGTTTGCAGTCTGCAGACTTTGAGTGTTTAAAAGGTGCAAGACTCATGTCTGCAGTTATTATTTCACCAGCAGATATCCTGCTGCTAAACATTTGTCTCCAAACTGTGTGACACAGCCACCCTGCGCAGCTAGGCTCATTTCCCTGTTCGATCTTTCTGCTGGATCACCTCCAGCTTTAAGGCAATCCCTGTTATGTTAATGAATTTTCTCCCTCCCAAAGCAGCTTTTTGTTATGGACCTCTGGACTGGTCAAGCCACCAGCAGCATCCTCCCAAGCCAGAGCAGAGCCTGGTGGCATGGCTTTCCTCCCCACTGCGACTCTCAAAAAGCCTCTGCCATGGCTTGAAAAGTGGGTTACCATTTCCTAGCCCAGATGTCGGTGTCCCTTGTTCTGTGTGGGAGCATCTCAAAGTAGTGAAAGGGCGAGAATCTGAGCCCACACAGCTGCTATTGCCCCTCGCCCCAGTGCCATGGGGAAGCAAGACAGGGCTGCCCTGTACCCCAGCCTTGGGCACTGAAATGCATCCAGCTTACAGCAAAACACCTCCTGGTTCTCCAAACCCAGGCAGGCTGGCTGGTGGGAGTTCCAAGCAGCAGTGCCCCGGATCCTTTCAGAGCTGTGCCTTGTGAAGAGGCAGCAATTAAGGAAAGAGCTGCTGGAGACAGGCACAGAGCAGCCCCCTTGCTGCCATCGGTCCTTCATTAACAAACCAGTGTCACTCCACAGGCCTGATCTGACCCTCCCTGCAATTTACCAGGCCAGTTAGCGCCTTTACTCCTCCACAAGACAGCATCTCCCTGCCCCATGCTGCCCAGCCTGGCCCTTTGAGCCACCAGCATTTGCTGGAAGCACTGGCAAGGGCTTCCGTGGCCACTCAGGTGGCAGTGCCCAGACTGGGCTTGCAGCACCAGCAAGATGATGAGCAGATTCTTTGCAGGGGGTTTCACACCACCAGGGCTGGTGACACCAGTGGAAAAAATCCCCTTCCCTTGCCCCTCTGTTCTATCATCCTTGTCAGGAGCAGAACAGTCAAGAATCTGGAGCAAGAGCCCTGCTAGAAAGCAAGATACTGGTATTTTGGTGGGCTGGAAATAGTATCCCCATCCTCTGATGTGGTCACAGGAGGCTGAGCACAGCAAAGCCATCCCTGATGCCTCTGTGGCACTGCCATGGCAAATATCTGTGCTGGGTACCTCATTCAGGAGATGTTTATCCCACACACAGTGACAGGCAATAGCAGTAACTTACACCACAGGTCTGGCACCCTGGGCCAAATCTTGGATCGTTCCACGAATTTCAGCTCAACATCATGAGTCACTAATGCTACCATTCCCCCTTTACTTTTTTTTTCCATAAAACTTTGGTTTTCCATCAAATGGGAACAAATACACCCAATACCAGGAATTTTGGTAGATGGAGTCCAGATGACAAGTTCTCAGAAAATGCTGTCAGCTGCTGAGATTCAGATTCAAGAGACATCATCCAATGTTAAACATAAACAACAGGGGCAACGAAATGTCGGGCAGATCTTGAAGCAACACAAGATGGCTGCGCTCCACAACAAACCCGTTTCACACCACAGGAAAGGTCACCACTTTAATCCACTTCTGGGTGGAATGTACACAAACATCATTCTTCTTCACATCTGTAATTAAACAGCCTCTTGCTTTGCTATCAAGCCCATATTTATTTTCCTATTTGCTAAGATGGTGGATGGTAATATAATATGACACTGAAGGGATACAGGCTGCTACAGGCGGGCTTTCCACTTCTTTCTAGTGATTTGCCTGCAGAGGGCTGGATGTGAAGGGTGGTTGTGCTGCTTGGATCCAGAAGCGATTTCCTTTCTGGATGTGCAACATCTTTGCACACTGAAATGATAACAACAGAGAAGACAGTGAAAGCAAACAAAAACAAATGGCAGAGATCCCTAAATGTGTTGACTCATTGCAAGAAGTTGCTGAGGTCTTTGCTGGGCTCCTACAAGGGAGAAGACAACAAGTAAGCTGGGAGGTTGAGGCTAAATCTGTACTTCTGTTATGAAAAATCTGTTTTTCAATACTGGTAATGTACTGGATCACTTGGGAGAAATCTTCGTTGTCTCTGTGGCCACTAAGGAGCATCAGAAATAATGCTGGATAATCTCTCAATGGGAACCTTCCTTCCCCACAAAGTGTTCTTGGGTACCAGCACCAGCTCCCACCCCACCATATGGCACCCAAGAGGAAAAACCCCACACCAGCAAGGATGGTTTTTTTCCCTCTTCAGACCTTTTGGGCTGCAGTGCTGGCATATGGTTCACAGGGAGCCTCACCAGGACACGACGGCTTTGGAGGCAATGGTGTTATCCATGAGGAAGGACTGTGGGATGCGTCACTTTGCAGCCCCGAGACACAGCCGTGTACTTCAGACCCTAGCATGCTCTCAGCAAAACAACACAAAGATGGTTATTTCAAAAGGATACAATGTTTGACAAAATAAACTATATTTGATTAATACCCAATGCTTTTCTGGTTTGGTTTTTTTTTTTGAAGGCAGTAAATTTGCTGACTGTATAAACATGCCACAGTGCTTCATCTTCCTATGCCAAAATTTCAGTTACCTCATCTCCAGGGAATGCCCTTAGTAACATTTTGACAAGCCTCTTTAGGGGGTTGTTTGTGGGTTTGGGTTGCTATTTTCCCTCCACCTTTACTTCTGAGGGAGGTCTCCCATGAGCAAGACACAGGTTGGAGCTGGACAAAATCCACCCTTTCTCTTCATGTGGGAACCTTCACCATGTCTCTAAGAGAAAACCCAAATTCCCACACTAAGGACCAGCAAGCATACTCCAATGTCATAGTTTCACTCCATTCCCTTCTGGCTGCAGATTTCATTCACCTAGTACCTCCATACCTAACTCCTTGCTAAGGGAACAAATAATTATACTGGGAGAATTTGTGATTTTACTGGTGCTCAGCTGAGTCACCCCCAGCTGTGGGGCTCAAACTGAAAAATCCCTGGGTTTCTGGGAATGGACACCTGCTTCTAGGGGGTGTGGTGTGTGATCTGGTAAAGCTTTAGCAGCACTTGTCAATTATTAAGCTGTAGTGCTGCTGGAAAGGTCAAGGAAATTCCCACCAAGGGACCCCAGTGTTTGGGAACCAAAGTATATTTCTGGGCTGCTTTAGCTTAGGTGAGCTGGAGAGCTTGCAGGTCATGACTCATCCAATGGACTTGGCCATAGCCAGTCCCACCACTGAGCCATGTGCTCCAACATGGGAAGGAGGTGTCTCAGCAGCACACCTGGCTGTTTGGAGCATTTTGAGTCTTTGTGTGGTTTCATATATTTTACTTTAGAGACTTATGCAACATCCCATATATAGTCCCTGCTACAGCTTGCTCTTCTCCCTGCTCCCTTGGTGCCTCTTGCCCACTACCACTGCCTCCCCTCCATCTCACCATGGACCAGCAGCTGCCAACAAAGCAGAGCAGGAGGCAGTGTAAGACAGTTACCTCCTCCCTCCCAGCACAGCAGTCCCCAGCATGCCACCCCACCAGGACCCTGAGCTGTGCACCAACCAAGCATCCTCCACGGCTGGGGAGCAGCTGGAAACTGCCCTTTTGGTTGGTGGCATCTCCCTTGTTGTGCCCATAGCTCAGCATGCACCAGTTTTGACTCAAAAGCAAATCAAAATACCTGATAGCAGAGGATTATACGTGTCCCCCTTCTGCAGATCCACAGGAACATCCCCATGTCCAGCTGCCAGGTTTGCAGACATGGCTGGTGCTCTCTGCATCCTCCATGCAAGGGGCATTTGGTTTCAATTGGAAGCCCCAGTGAATCCAGTCCTGGATCCCTGTTAGGCCCATGCTCCAGAGGGCTTGAGGGCTTTGCTCACGGAGATGAATGAGGAATTCTGAAAAGCTCCCTGAAAAACGAAACCAAGACGCTCTAGGTTTCACTCCCCCAAACAACATGAGCCGTAAGCACAAGCTGTTTCTAGCAGCTGTTCAGTGAGTTAGATTTTACCATTCCAGCACTAAACTATTAGTCAATTGATTAATGAACTGGAACTTCCCATCCAACAATAATATTTTGGTTTTAAATTATAATTTGATGCGTGGTTAGTGCAGAAATACATTACACATGCTAAGCACATGTTTGCATCTCATCACCACCCTCAGACACAGGGAAAGATGTTGGCTTCATCACCTTTTTGAGGCTGCTTGCAAACCCCTCCAGGGAAGGCAGTGCCTTTACATGAGGGGTGATGCTGCTCATTCCTGCCCACATGTGGGATGTGCATGGGGCCAGCAGGCTCCTGCCATCCCACTACTGCCAGTGGAGCTTAAAGGAGCTGCAGAACTGGCCAGGAAGTATTAAGGTTAACTGGCAGGAGTGAGGGCTCAACCACCTGAGACGGGAAACATTCCCAAGGTTGCCAGACCTTTATCTGGTGCCGGCACAAGGTGCCAAGCTCACAAGGCACCACTGGGACACAGTGCTGGCAGCTGCACCAAGGAGTTCACGGCTCTGCACAGGGAAACTCAGGGACTGGAGTCAGCGACAGCTCAGAACTGGCCCTGGGTTTCATCACAGAGCTAAAAATTATCTGAAAAGGAGTTTTTCCACTGTTTGTTTTTTTTTTTTCCCAGAAGCACCTTCATACCATAAACTCCTCTATTCAGCTAAAACCCCAGGTATTTACTCTGGTGACACACTTTGCTGGCCAGAAGTAGCCACCAATGGTGCTGAAGTCACATCACTGTAATATCATGGTACTGTGTGCACAGCTGAGCTGCAGCTCTGGCACCTGCCAGCAGCTCAAGTCCCCCTCCTCCTTGATTCATATAAACATATTATCATATATATGATATATATTATATGTATACTCATTAATCATATATATATTAATAATACATAACAATATATAATAATATCAATAATGATTAAAATTGAAATAATCTCAACTGTGTATTAGCAGTTAAACCTGCGTGCCCTGGGACAAGGTTTGGAGTTCCAGGTATACATGCAGAGGGGAGGTGACAGTGCCCATCTCCTGATGGAGGGGCCCTGTCCCATGGCAAGGCAGTACACAGAATTGCTGAAGAGAAACAAACTCTTAAAAATTATTCCTTATTTCTCATGACCTGGGAATGAAACACTGCCCAAAACTGAACACCAGCTTTATTCCACCTCAGTGGCCAGGGCATTCCTTGCAAACCCCCTGTAAAAACATGTGCACCAACCCAAGGCAGGGGAAAACTCAGTAGCTGCTTTTTCAAGTTATAATCCATTATTTGATAAACTTGGCAGGTAGTGGGCTCGAAGGCTGGTTTTTTGTGATCTCCGATCGTAATAAAATCTCCAGCAAGCATAGCTTTGCTAAACAGCAAAGGGAAACCAGGCTCAGTGTGCCTCAGAGGGGTCTTCTGCTGAGACACATCAGCATTGCACTGTGGTGATGCAAATGGGAGAACCCATCAAGCTTTGTGAGACACAGCAAGGCACAGCCCACACCAGCTCCTCAGAGAGAAAACACACTGGACTTGTACTGAAAAAGTGCTACCACCCTCCCATCCTGCTGCTCATCTAAGGAAGCAGCAGCACACAGAATATTTCTGACATAATATTAGAGGAGATGATGTCCCTGCACTGGTACCAGCGATACCTGGTGAGGCAGAGGCAGCTCATCATCTCTGAAAAAACCGAGCAGCCCACTTCCACCCCCAGCGCTCCTGAGGGATGAAAGGAACATGATCAGAAGGGAAGAAGTGATGGAAATTCAAGTGGCGCTAATAAAATATTCCCTTTGGTGGAGCAGAGAGGCTCATGGGCTCAGCCAGCTGCAGCATGCAGAGGTGGGATGATGCAATGAGCTGGGCCAGAACAAGAGCAGAGCAGCAGGAAGGTGAAGAAATGCCTCTGGCAGCACCACCATTGGCTCTCTGTTCCATCACTCCATGCACCAGGACACCTTTGACCCAGGGGTCAAAGCACAGTCCCAAAAGACAGAGAGGACTGCAGTTTGGTTTGTGAACATGTAAAATATAAAATACAAAAACATGTAAAATACAAACCACATCACACTGCATGGATGCAAAAAATCAGCCCTTACAGGAACACCACATGTCACCAGCTCTGTCCGAACACCCCCAGCACTCACCCCAGTGCGGACAGGACATGAGGATTCTGAAACCCAGAGGACAGGTATCCAACAATTAATCATCAGGTCATGCCATGGGTTAGCCCAGATCTGCTCCTTTGCATCAGGAGCTGTGAACTGGGAGTTAACATCTCCATGCAGAGGAGCAGGGCAACAATCATCTCTCCTTCTGCCACAAACCCAAAGCTCTTCACGCCCTTCCAAGGCTTCAAATCAGAGTCAGACTGATCAGCCCCACCACTTAGACTGGGTAAAGTTTCCACTCTCCAAACCATCTGGCTACATGGTTTGGAACTATCTACTTTCCCCTAAACATAAAGCTGCCGTAAAAGAGGCCTGATGCATGCAAATATTTGAAGCATGCACGTGCGTGTGAGGGGGTGTATGCACACGTACGTGCACACGCTGCAGCTTAAGATACTGTGGATATAATCACTCTAGTAAAGGCAGATCTGAAACAGAAATATGCAACCATCTTGGCCAGAAACCAAACCAAACCCAGCCCATCCATTTAGTCAGACCAAGCCAAGTCTTTCCCTGGTGGCCCTGAGCTGGGCACAGTTGGTCTTCCCAGGCTGCCCACTCCAGTACAACACAGGCTATTGTCTTACACACATGGGAGGCTATTTCCAGGGCACCACTTATAGAGCAACCAATCTTTATTTTAGAATAGCTTACGTAAAGGAACATGCAAAGAAACACATGAGTAAGAGTATCATCTGCCTGAGGCTCCTGTAAATTCTTTTCTCTTCCCCTTTCGTAGCACAACACATTGGACAGCTGTTGTTCACCCTGCAAAGCACAGCATGTACATCCTCGCTGTCTGTCCTTTGGCTGGAGCTGTGTTTGCAGGTTTCCTGTGGGAAAGGAGGTGCTTTACTTCTGAAGAATGAAACCAGGCTGTTGCATGTGCCACAAGGATGCTGGTGGGGATCAGCCACGTGCACTGAAGGGCTTCAGGACCTGGCTGGGAGGTGAGCAGCAAAATCACCTGCAACTTGCCATGATGCAAGTGGGCTTTGTGCCCAGGGGAGCACATCTCCACCACAATCCCAGTGCACGACAACTTCTCGTCCACAGCATCTTTCCTCCTGCTGTGTGTCTGATTTTCTCCATCCCCTGTCTTCACATGCTCTCTGTTATGTCCTGACCAAATTCCCAGGGGTGAGACTTGAATTTGGAGTAAGTACGAAAACCACTTGAACAGAAAAAATCTGTATTAAGTCAACTAGGATCAGGGGTATGATATTTGCTCAGAGTATTTCATAAGCAATAGGTGATCTGTACCCCATGTATGTTTGAACAACTCGAAATACAGTCTTCACTTTAAGAGCAAGGGAGACCTGAGTCTTCAAAAACTGCGAGGAACACAATTTAATATGAATCTGCTTATACTAAACAGGATTATCTTTAAAAAGCCCTGTTAGATATTTACTAGTTTGCCATGAACCAACACTTTTTTAGTTTGGGGTTTTTTTCTGTGAAGAGTCTTGAAAAACTGACTCAAGTAAATTGTCCTATTTTTGGAAATGTGCATATATTTCAAACTAGGTTCCAAATATCTTCCTCACTAAAAAAAAGGCATGGAGAAACACGGAGTGATGCCACCAGCACTGCTCATGGCTGGTGGCCCAGTAGCAGCAGGAGGACCAGGGCAATGGCAGCAGCAGGACTGGGGTGGGTGGCCGCACTCCCAGGATCGCTGCTGGGGACTGCAACACCATCTTTACTTTGCCGATTCAGAAGCTGCTTATTTGCAGAGATGTCATCCATATCCAGGTCGTACGCCAGCTCTGAAAGCAGAAGGAGACAGGAGGTCAGTAACAGGTGGTGTGTGTCAACACTCTGACAGCACATCCAGTCCCCCCAAAAACTGGGGTTCTGGGGGCAGCCCATGCCACAGCTGAGGGCACCTGGGTCTGGGTGCAGTCAAAGGCATCATAGGGCTTGACGGGCCAGAAGAGCTTACCAAACATCTTGTCAGTCCTGCACTCACCAGCCTCAGTACCCTACACCAAACCTTATGCTTGGAGAGACCAAAAAATCACAGCTGTGAGGTGCTCCAGTAAGAAAACAAAAGAGATAAAGGATGTGCCTTACTGGAGAGCTACTCCCAAAGAAAACCAGCGGAGTTTTAGAGGGGATGTTTCGCAATGCAAATTGTGTCTGCTCCCCAGGCACAACAATTGTCTCTCCTCCCAGGCAAGGACGCGTGCAGGAGTGAGGAAATCCTAGTGAGCACTAACATTTCCCCAAACCCAGAGTCAGCAGAAGGCCTTGCTCACCAAAACCTCCTGGCTGTAGGACCTGAGCAGCTCTGCATTCCTGCAATCTTATGTAAGAGTATGCAAACTATGCTCCTTACAGCACTGAGAACACATTCCATCTCTGGTCCACCTCATCAAAGGAAGGAATGTGAATGGATCATGCACTCTGGGCATGCTGGTGTTGCAACAGGGAGACTTTGAGATGAAGCACATGTGGGTTTCAATCCAAGAAAACATCCAGTATAAAAGTTTTGATTCTTCCTGGCAGAGGAGCATGACATTAGCAGAGGGAAAAGCTTGTGGCAACCCATCACTGGCTGCAAGGGACCTGCTGAGCAGTAACTCACAGTCGCCCTTGTCTTGCTGGGACAGGGAAGAATAAAGAAGTCCAAACAGACAATGTGGAAAGACAAAACACCAGCAATTCTCAAGGCCAAGAACAAAGAGGAAAAGGTGTTTTAAGATGCCATTAGCCAGACCTACCTGGGGCATTTGAACCTGTCAATCAGCTGGACTGAGTGGGTGCACCCATGCTTGTCTCAAGGCAGTGGGGCCCTTGCTCCCCTGCTTGTGCTGCTGCCATCTTCTTCTGGGGTCCAGGTTTCTCACCAAAATGGGAATCAGTTAAGCCTATTTGTCTGATCCTCAGAGCCTGCCCTTTGGAACTAGAGGAAACTGGTGGTTTCCATCAGAAGAGAGACCGTGGCTCAAGCCTCTTACAAGCCGCTTGGATCACTAGCATGTTGAAAAGGTTTGTATCATCCCACCCCACCCCTGAGAAAGAATGCAAGAGACCAAATAAACACTCTATCTAAAAAATGCCACATCAATCCAATGAACACCACTGCCAAGGCAAACAGGCAGTATTTCTTAATAAAAATGTACCCAAACATTGCAAAACAAAAGCAGAACGATGTTAGCGTGACAAGTGAGTCAGCCCAGGCCATCAAAGGGGGTCAGAAATGGCTCAAAGGGAGCAGTTAACCCATGCACACAGAGGGCCAGGTGCAAGCAGAACCCACCTGGTAAACTGAATTCTCGAGTAGCTTCCCACAAATATTGCAATTCCTCTTTTCCACAACTTTCCTGCTTTTCTTCCAAAGAGTACAGATATGCAGCTGTCTTTTGCTGCTGCACACCCACGGGAAGAGCAGGGGAAGAAAGGTGCCACCTTGAAAGAGATGTGCTGGGAGGCTTTCCAAGCACAGAACGAACAAGTCCCTCTGGCACGAGGCATGCTCAGGCTTTAGGCCAGTTTGGGAGCAGCCTGGCTACACCACCTTATTTTCCCAAGCTCATTTCTGGAAAATGAGTGAAGGGATTTGCAGTTAGTAAAATCACAGCAGATTATTTTGCAGTTGGTTGTTTTACACAAGACTCCTCATCTGGCACAATGTTGGATCACAACCTGCCCTGGTGTGTTTTGGAAGGTATTTCCACACATTCCAAAGGCTCCTGAAACCTAAAAGATGCTCCATGGGGTCACAGTACTATCAGGCATCCACACGCTCCCAGACCAGTGATCATGAGAGCTTTTGGGGCAGAATATTCTCTTACTAGACATCCTAGCAAAACTAAGAAAGTCCCCAGGAACTGAGTAAATATTCTTGCCTTCCCTTTAGAAAAGAAATTTGAAACAAAAGAGTGTTTCAGCAAGGTCCTTAACAGCACAAAGGGTTTTGACGGCCCCATTTACAGTCTCATTCTGGGATGTAATTTATGAGATGCGAGTTCCTGCAGGGTCTCAATGCAGCAGCTGAATCCCGTTGGAAATGTTCAGCCAGGGCGTACCAAAATGAGCATTTCAAACATATTCTTTGCGTGGGAAATTTTCAGATTCTGGGATTTCACCTCAACTTGAGTAAGGGTAATATTTTAAATCACGGCATTTCACCCATATGGGGATGGTGATTCTCTCACTATTCCCTTCTGGCCAAATTAAAGAGAAGGCAACAGAAACCCTCTTGTCATCAGAGATTAGAGTGCTATTTTCCTCGTCTTGTTTAACTGCTTCAGAAGTTTAGTGCTTGGGTGTGCCGTTTGTTTTCACTGTTCCCTCCATTGTTTCCTACTCCTTATTTGTGCCCAACTGTATTTTTAGGCTTGATGGATTTAGCCAAACATCTTTTATTTTGTATTAATAATGGATCTGTAACCCTTGCAAATCCCTTTCACTTAACTTCTAATGACCTTTGCTACATCAGAAGAAGGGAAAATAAAAAGTATGAGCCTCTACCAGACTTCAGGCAGCTGATCCAGGCAATAACAACATTAAAAATATGTATCACAGAATTGGTAAGGTTGGAAGGGATCACAGTGAGTCATCTGGTCCAAACTCCCTGCTGAAGCAGGGCTATCCCAGAGCACATGGCACAGGATTGAGTCCAGACATTTTTTGAATATCTCCAGTGAGGGAGACTCCACATCCTTTCTGGGCAACCTGCTCCAGTGCTCAGTCACTGCACAGTAAAGAAGTTCTTCCTCATATTCAGGTGGAGCTTCCTGTGCATCAATTTTTGCCCATTGCCTCTGGTCTTACTGCTTATATTATTGATAATAAACATATTTCAAACCCAGGAATCCAAATTAACAAATGTTTCTAACCAGGTAGTTCTTGAGAGGGCTCCATTATGATTGCCAGCTTTTGTTAGGATCCCTGGTTAGTCCAGGTCACCTCCACATCACTGCACCTCCTGCTCCCACAGCCACCAGGAGCAAAAGAGCCTCACCATCAGGGATGGAGCTGCAGGATGGCTGGTGGGGTAACAGAAACTAACCTTCCACATACTCCATTTTGGACACTTTCACCCAAAACTTTACCTTTACACTGCAAAATAACCTGAGAGAAGCTACTCCTCTGCCTCCCCTCTACCCAGCCACCTTCCGCATTAAACATCTCCACCACCCCAGCTCTGATCACCCAATTCATTAGCATCAGTTTCTCAGTACAAAGTGGCCCTTTGGCATGCAAAGACTTTCGGGGGAGGGCAGGAAACTAGAAAAATCTGTTTCTGTTTATAATCAGTCAGAGTCCAGGGGGTATTACCAACAACAATCTGCACTAATTACAAATTCAATCTTCACTCATTTTGGCCCCTCTTGTCCTCTGGGCTGCAGAGTAGATAATCCCTTTAAAATAATAGTCAATCATTAGCTCGGCTTTTTTCTCCCCGCCCTCACGCAAGCTGAGCGTGCTGTGCCATTTCCCGGAATCCTCACACAGCTGGTGAAAGGTCTCCAGCCGTACACAAGCTGGTCCCTCCGGAAGCATCTTTTGTAACCAAAGCCCCTCTAACACAAAGCTGCTGCACTCTGCTCCCAGGACAGCAACAGCTTCAATGGCCTCGCAGCGTGGATGACAAAACCCGGCGCCAGCTCTACAACACGCACTTTCTGCATCCACAAAATAAAGCAGTGGCATTTTCCCATGGATTAGGACTAGAATTGGGCATACTGACTCTGCACAAGCTTATTGGGCAGGAATCATTAGAAAGCTCTTCTTGCTGAACCACACCAGCTTTGGAGACAGCTACAAAATATGGCTGAACTGGGAGAAAGTTGGGTTTGAGGTGGGATAAAAAATCCCATGGCAGCTGGCATAGCAGAAGCCGGGAGGATGAGTTCTGGCACACATGCTCTCCTCTGCCAAATCCACCACTGCCTAGCAAAACACCTCTTTTCACCCCAAAAAGGACAACATGGCCTTAAGCAAAGAACTGCTAGCAAATGTCACCCTGGCAAATGACCTCCAAGAGTCCTGCTGCCGCAGGCTGGCTCAGCTGCTGCCCAGAGTCCAGAGTCAGGGAATGTCATCTCCCAGCCAGGCATCTGGGCTGCCTGCCTGCCAAGCCTGCCCCAGCAGATGGTTCCAGCGATGGACCCAGTATAGTAACAGAGCCATAATGGATGGCCAGGCATGAAAACTACCTCCCCCTGTCACTTGATAGCTCTGCCAGTGCCTCGTGCAGTGGTGACAGGTGCGAGGGAATCCTGTCAAAGGCAAAACCATCAAGCCTAACGCAGCGTGTTCAGCCAACAACAGGGCTGCTGTGGTGATGGCCTTGGTTCGCAGATGATGGAAACCCTGTGGTGTGAAGGGAATGGATCATGACCGTGTGTTTCCAGTGAGTGCAAAACACATCAAGTAGAAATGTCAGAGATAGGTAGGGTAGGTTGGCAAGCTTCTGCATCTGCCAACATCTGCCTACATCTTTCCTTCAGGACTGTTTTTTCCTAGGAAAGCACATGCTACCATTGCCACTGAAAATGACAAACTCCAGAGTGCGTTGCTTTAATTTTTTTAACAGCGAGCATCTTCAGTGTGGGGAAGAAGTTGCCAATAGATGCAGTAGACTGGCTGTCTCCAAAATAGGACAGGATTTCTTAAAGGGAGAGATGTTTGAGTCAAGCCCAAACTATTGACTCATTACCAGGTGAAGCGTAAGAGCCTGTGATTCCACAGACCAGTCTGCCTGACCTTAGCTCCCAAATCTCTCCTTCTCTACAGTACCAAACATTTCACTCTCACAGGTGTTTGCACCTGAAATCTCAAAGAACAGTCCAATTTCATCCCAAACTTTTCCTGCTGGAACACCAAAAGCTCTGCTCACCTCAGCCTGCAGGTACCTGGTCTTCTCATGCAGACAGCTCAAATTACAAACACACCTCTGCCTCCCCAAAGACAACACCTGAAACCATCCATCGGGTTACATGGCACAAACAGCCACAACTGCATAGATACAGCCAAGATTCCCAACATTCTGCTTCTCCAAAACACCTTAAACTTTTCCAAACACCTAGCCAAGCATGGTTTTGTCTCATCAGGGAGGTTTTGCCCTCTGGCTTATTACCATTAAAATCCTGGAGCACCAACAGGTTTGCCAGTTGTCTTCTTGCACAACGAGCTGCAACAGCCCAGCCGTAGGTGCGGCCGCGCCGGTGCGCAATTAAAGCACTGAGCCAGGGCTGGCCGTGGGGCTTGTGTTGGCACAGATCACTGAGACGGATGTGCAGCATCTGCATGGTCTTGTGTCTCTGCTTTTCCACCTCCTCCACATCAATTTAGGAGGTGCGGCTCTTGGCAATATGGATTTGGAAAAAAAAAAGAAGAAAAAATCCAGCTCAACACCACCCTGCTGCTGTTGGCAACATGGCCAAGAGAGCATGGCGTGGCTCAGCAACAAGTGGCAAAACCAACTTCCTGGGCAGAAACCCAAAGGAATCAGGTTTGGGATTGCTGATTTGCAAACCAAGACTTTTCCCCAGCTTGCCTGTTTGCCACTTCTTGACTGCTGGTGTGCCATCAATGGCCTGTGGCCTGCAGCATGTGTTCACCAGTGACCTAGAGACCACAGGTACCATCACAAACCTGGGACGAGCTGAGGAGGAAGTTCCCCTAGGATCAATGCCCTCTGAAAGGCAGCAGTAAATTGATTTGGGGGGGATCAAGATGTGAGGAAAGTCCATCTCAGTCCCACGCCAGGGGTGTAACCAGGTGCTGTTTGGGGTACATGGGGCAACGAACTCTGCGAGGCAGCCACTATGCACACCCTGGATCCCCAGCCTCCAGTACTACCACAAAAGTCTCTCCACACATGTCCTCAAGCTTTTTTGATGGGGTGAAGGGACAAAATGCCCTCAAAACCCAACACAGTGTACAGGCAGAGGGGCTGCACCATGACCCCAATTCCAGCAATTGCTCCTTCCCCCCACCTTGGCCAGAGGCTGGTGGCAAGGAAGGGCCATCATTTATGACCTGGGCCTGTGTTTACTTTGAAAACGTACTTGTTACATTCTTCTTTGCTCCTTGGTTTGTTCTAGATTTACCCTGAAGAGAATCTGGTGTCTGCAATTGCATTACTTGTTTTCCCCTTGGCAGAGCGTGAAAGAGTTTCTGAACTGCAGTCGCGAAGCGGAGCCACAAAAACGTGTTTAGCAGAATACACTCATGTAATCTATTAAAATTAACAAATCTCATTAGCATTATTAATTGGAATTGCCAGAGTCTTTGTACTTTGCTGATGAAGAAGCATGTACAGCTGTACAGTCCAGAAGAAGAGCTGCTACCTAAAGGAACTTAGGAGAAAAGCACTGAAAAATAGGGAGCTAAACATGTCCAGCCAAAAACATTTACAAAGGCAGGAGTCAAGAAACAAAAAGAGGAATAGCTGGAAACAGAAAAGTGTGAATAGAAGTGAAATTATTTAAGTGGCAGCAATATAGGACTGGGTCAAGCAATGGTCCTGCAGATCTCAGCCCACCCAGATGTGGAGTCATCTTCTTCCCATTTGGAGACCTTCAAGATCTAAATCACAAAGAGATCCCTTCTGATCACTCTGCTGTCACCTGAGACATCTCTGTACGGTCTTGATTTTGGGAAGTAAGGTTCCCAATGACAGCAGAGCAAAATTAAGTGCTTCATATTCCTTCTAATGACTGAAAACAACATACTCCCATCTAACTGAAATTTTCTCCTTCATCTTTTCTTCCCCAAAACTCTTGGATATGACCAGGAGAGGAAGCTCTTTCTTGCTACATGCTGGCCTTCAACTCTCTAAGCTCAGGACATTCAGTGACATTCAAGTATCAGCAAGATCTGACAAAATGCAATCCTAGGGGGAATGCGATGGTCGATGGTCGCTGCCTTCCAGATGTTAGCCACTAAAAGCAGCCCTCAAGGCAGAAGGATATTTCTCAATGCTTGATTGGAAAACTCATGGTGGTGTTATGACACCCAGGAACATCTGACACCTTCCTTTGTGACTCACCGTATGTGGAAACCAGACCTGAAAGCTCAGGCCACGGAGACCAGGGGTTTGTGGCATTCCTGCTTCAAGTAGGCAACCTGGAATCCTGGAATGCACCTCTTCAATCAGAAGGGACAAGGACTTTGTGAAATGTCTACACTCAGTGAAAAATCCCTGGACATCCATCAATGCCTTATGCTTTTAAGGAAAAAAGAATCCAAGGCAGCTGCTGTTTTGCCCCTTGAGCATACATGTAAAAAAAGTGCCTGAGCAGCACTCCCAGCCCAAGGATCAAACTGCCAGAGACTCCACCAGGCTACAGCTCATGATGTCAAGGGAAATATCTCAAGTAAGATTTCAGGTAAAAACCGAAGAATTTGGGTTTGTATGAACATACTTGCTCAGCCCACAGTAGAGCTGGCAGGTAGGCTCAGGCATGGTTGTACTCCATGCTCCTCTGCTCAACCTGCCTCTGCTCCTGGAGAAACTTCCTGAGGTTTTGTGCTCAGACACTGCCCAGGATCACCGGCACAGACGAACAGCAAGTTTCCCCTGTCCATGCCAGGGGAATGTTTGCATAGAGCAGGAGCTGAGGTGAGAGAGCTGCCAAGGGAAGGGAGCCAAGTGGCGACAGCATCGCCTGGCTTTTTTCATTGTGTTAACCTGCATAAATAAATAAAATAAATAAATAATCCTGGACCTGCATTAAAACAACATTGAAGTGACTTCAGCCTATAAAAATGGGGTAATGCAGAAGGCCCTGGGAAACATCACCATACCCAACTTTTCTGCTTTACATAGAAGAAGGTTTGGGTTCATAGGCTGGAACATTTTAACAGCTTCAGGACATGTTCCCTGCACTGGAAGCACCCCCAGGAACAGCCTCTCTAGTCTGAAACCAGGACCTGGCTTTGCATTGCATGGCTGCAGAGAAAGGCCCAAATTAAACCCAGCTGCTTATTGGGTGCCTGTAACATCTGACACAAACCCTGACTGATTTCTGCTCCCTGCCTCCCTCTCAGGCCGAGAGTAAACCCTGACCCCAAAGCACCGGTGGAGTGATGGTGCTAAAAGCTGGATCTGAATGGTGGTGGCAGTTCCAATGGGAATCCCAGTGTCATCCCTGCTGAGCACCAGAACACTGTGGCTGCAGTGCTTGGGCTGTGTTGGACCTGTGTCATCACACTTACTCTTTCCTGGGGGCCAAGGATCTCCCTGTCAGGCTTGGGACCATGCTGGAGCTCAAGGAGACCACCTCGACTGCTCTTGCTCCAGAAGGAGGGAGCAAGGGATGAAGGCGATTGGCCCTGGGCTTCTTCCTGGCATCTCCCCAAGTCAGCTTGTACAGCCACAAGAAGATCCCAGGGACGAGGACACAATGCTCATGTGGGAGCATCCAGATTGTTCTGGGGACACCTCCGTTGACCCAGCAAGCAGTGAAACAAGGAGGTGACAACTCAATAGGGCTCCAAGGTCCAAGTCCATAAATGCCTCCTTCTCCATCCTATCTGAAGCAATCATGGCTCTCTCTCAGGAATGTCACAATCACAGTGGAAAATCAAAATAAAAAGGCTACGTAATCCAGTTTGTAAATCCCTTCAAAATCACAAAATCCTCTCTAAAATGGATTACAGAGATTAGAGATAAGAGTTTCCTGGAAATCAAGAATTGCATTTCAGTCTCCCCATTTCTTCACTGCCCCAGAAAAAAAGAGTTGCGCTTGTGCCCCCCACTCCACCTCACTCCTCCCCAACCATCACTGCAACCTTGGGGAGCAAAAGCAGCTCCCTCCAGCCCCTAAAAACAGCAGAGCTATTTCTACCTGATTTTGCCCTAAGCACTATTTTGGGGCACAATCTGCTGCATACACCTGAGCCTGTGGACAATGTGCATCAGTGGTAGGAAACCTGCCTGCAACAGGGACAGGAGGGGATGACTGCCAGGCAGTTTTGGTCCATCCCTACTCCAAACAGGCTCCATGTGACTGTGCAATGTGCTGCCATGGTTTTATGAGCTGCAGGACTTGCACTCAATCTCGTGGATGCCCAGCAGAAAAACATCCTCTTAAATCAGGGTGGTCTTCTAAAAATCACCAATGTGCCGATAGTGACAGTGTTACCAAGAAGAGAAAGGTCACTCATGTGGGGATGATATAAAATCATTTAGCAGCCATGCCATTATTATTCTGATAGATTAAAATCATTATTTTTTTTACTATTTTGACTCAAGTATCCACAGTCGATGGTGGCAGGACAGGTGGGAATTTTTATTTCGGGAGAGTTTTTGTCCTTTCCTTCTTACTTGGAACAACAACAACAACAACAACAAAAAAGGACTGCAATATTAGCATTCCCAGCAGAGCACACATTCAAGTTCCTGACCTGTTATTGCTCAAGGACTTCTGCAGCTGCAGATGCCTGTTTGGAGCTACAGTTAGGTCACTTTGAATGGTGCTCATAGAATAAGGATCAAAACACTCACAGCTTGATCAAAAGGACATTTTATGAACATTGCAGCCTGAGTTAAGTGCTGATGTGAATGCTTACATTCGCCCTTATGTTACCTCAGCTTGGTTATAATAAAATTAACACCCTTTTAAATAATACACTCAATTTTTATTTGTTTCATGTTTTTGTGCCTTATGGCTTTGAAAACATATTCTTAAAACCTTTCCATCACTCTGGGAATGTTTAGTTATGTTGGGATCTGCAAATCAACATCTTTGTCCAGAGGAATAATAAGCGTTGCACCTTTGTATCATTGTTCCACCTGCTCTAACCTGGATTTATCCACCAAAGATTGGGGTTTTTTTCTGTCCACAAAAGAGGGTAACCAGTCACACTCTCTCTTTTCCCAGGAACAATTACCACCTCTAAAGAAACAACTAAAAACTGAACTACAAGCACCAGCAGCATCAATTCTCCTTTGTAAAGAGACAATAGAAAAAACAAAGCAAGGAAAAATACAGTCTCTCCTCTGCATTTCACTTGCACATTAGAGGCAAAATGAACTTACCGGTCTAGGACAGGAGACGTCTTATTGGTGTGATACAGTCGCTTAACTGTTCTTTAGAGATACTCATCTCAAAAGCCAGAACAGAAAGAGCATTTTCCCCCCTTTTACTTATTTATCTTTTTTTTTGTGCCAACTCACCTTAGCTGAAAAGCACATTGAGATTGTAATTATGGGAAGGCCTCATCTAGTAGATTTGTAAACTCAGCTATCGGCTTGAATTACTGGAATTAGCAAGGCTAATTTAATGTCACTGTTCAAAATAGCTCAGATTTGGAATTTCTTAATGGCCTTAGAAAAAGGAGTCTTTATGCATACTGCAATCTAGGCTTCATTCTTAGACTAAATTCCTTCTCATAGATTTTGTGAATGCCCTGTTTTGTAGCCAACACAAACTCTGTCCAGTAAAATAATGTAAGGACTCAGAATGAAAAGAGATTAGCTGTTCCCTGCTCCTGTTATTTTAAAGCAGAAATAACTTTGGCTTCTACTGATTCATAGACAAAGCTTGAAATGCAAAGCATGCTCAACTCCAGATTCATCATGAAAAGGCCCTTAAAATATTCCCGAGTGCAAGTAATGGACTTATTAGAGGGATGAAAAGAGGCACTTTTCACAGAATTGCAAGCTCTTTAGTCTTGTCATATCAATAATCTTGCTTAAGAATTTCATTCCATTTACATTTCTTTCCCTTCCAAATATCCTGACTCCTATGAAATACAACATTTATGCTTTTAAAGTGTTAATTTATTTCTGTTAATGCTGAGTGATGTAAAATGTCTGTGGATCACCCAGAGCGTGAGTGATGGTGTCACGAGGGGGTGGGATGGGGAGGAATTCCGTGCAGTTATACACCTGAAAATTGATAAATGAGGAGGGAATTTTAAAGACTTGGTTAAAAGCATCTTCTTGAACTAATGGCAGTTGATTGTGCTGGAACTCGACATATCTGCAATCTGTTGCATTCTCCTTTATGTTCATGTTTAACACCCACAAAAACAATGCTGACAGTAAGAAAAAAAAAGCAGCTTTATAGATATCAGGAAGGAAATTTGCCTAGCTCTCCTAATCTGCCAAAATATATCAAATTTTAACCCAGTTTGCCTAGATTTTGCAAGATGGTTTGCTCTAAAACCAGCACTAAGCAACAAGTGACAAATTTCCCTCCTTGTTTGAAGAAACTGCTGAAAAACAAAGGGAAATCAGGAACAAATCACAAAAGTCTGTATGGGCACAGCAGGAAAGGAGAGATGCCCCCTTTTTAAGGAGTGAGGGGAGTTTTTTCTTCATTTGGCTCCATGTCCCCAGGACAATTTGCACTGACTGGGGACTGTCATAGCATGGAGGGGACGCAAGATGTTTTGGGCTACATCTGCCCATGGCCCTCCACAAAACAACACCAGCAGAGACCAAAAGACCCCCCCAAATATTGTGACAGGATGACTGGCCATGCTTGGCATGTGGTACTGGCCAGTGATGATTTTCATAGACCAAACCAGATTTCATGCTGCCCAAGAGACCCAAGGGTCTCAAGGCATACCACAGGCATTAATCACCCCCTCCACTTTGCAGAAATTAATTAAGCACTAAAGCCTCCTGGTCCCTGAGAGCCAAGCACAGGCCTCCATTCACTAATGGCTAAAACTGAGCCGAGGTTGTGCCGAGGTTTCCATAACACTGACAAGAGAGCGGAGAAAAGCACCTCTGAGTGCCCCAAGCCACCCTGAAGCAGCAGAATCCTCCCCAGGATACTTCTAATGCCTCTGGACACGTCCCAGCAAGTCCCCCTGAGAAGGCAGCCATTTGAGGTTTGGCTCTGAATCACTCTTTATGGCAAGGCGTGGAAAGCTGACACACCAGGGAGCTGGGAGGGCAAGGGGCAGTCCCATCCCACAGCCATCCTTCAGGGCATCCACTCAGTCCCTATTTCTAAGGACTCCTCAAGAGTCTCTGACATTAGCAGTCATTTTTCCTGATAACAAACTGGACACCCCTGATGAGACATCCATGTGCCAAGAAGTAATAGGAGTTCCTCACATCATCCTTGTTGCTTTCTTGTGGGCCACTGGCTGCTGTGTCACCTGCTCCCGGGCATCCCCAGCAGACCCATGGGAAGCAGACCAATGGGCAGGCACCCCAACATGCACAGGTGCTCCAAGATGCTCCAGAAACCACCCTCACTGCAGCATTTGCAGAGCTGGTATCCTCCACTGGAACAAATCCACACATATGACATAGCCTTTGTCACTCTCCTGCAATGCTCTTGTAAAGAAACAAAATCCTCTCTGCCTCCTGACTCCCCTGTTTTGCTCCATTCAGGTTTGCTGGATGCCTCCCTGTCTTTCCATCTGCCTGGATGACTTTGTGTCCTCTCAGAAGATGGATGAGCCATTTGCCCAGGGCACTCACAATGGATTTAGATGAGCAGCCTGCCAACCCACAAACATCTGCTGTCGCTGTTTCTTTTGCAACAAATGCCTGGATGAAATGGGTGACAAGTGCATTAAAAAAATATGATACCTGTGCTGCGGAGAGCTGGAAGGCAAAGGGGGATTGCCAGCCCCTGCAGCTAACAAGAAGTGGTGGCTGTGCTGGAGCTGTGGCCTGGGAAACCCATTAAGACCACATCGGGTGTCAAACTGTAACAGAAGTGCTGGGCTTGCAGGGCAAGCAGGAGCTGGGCAGGAAGTGAATTCAAAGAGACCAGAAACAACATGAGTTTCTCAGCGCACACCTGCCTTTGCCCTCCCAAAAACAGGGAGGAGAAGGTGAACAGGCACACCTGAGCTGCAGGTCAAGCAGAGGCGGAGACAGCATCCCCCTGTGCAGCCCATCCTGCTGTGGGGGAGATGCCCAGCAAGGGGTCTCTTAGAGCACGGCTTGCTCTCAGGGCTGTATCTGTTAGCTCTGCTTTAGGGTTAGTGCCATCCTGCAGCCATCCAGTTCCCCAGTGTAGGTTTCAATGGGACGGAGCGTATTTAGGAGCCTCCAGGCAATCCTATATAGTGGTCCCAGTTACTCCATATCCTACATAACAGGAGCTGGTTAAGTATTTTTACATACAGGTTTCTGCTCCTTAATGTATGCAACTGGTCAGGGTGAGTCTTAGTTATTAGCAACCGAAATCAGGCTCTAGCCTCTTGCTTTCCAACCCAAGCACAGCAGTAATTTTCATCCAGTGTGTAGCAATACTGCCTTGCTATCTCCTTATTTTGGGATTTTTCTGGTACGCAGAACCATTTTTCTTTTTTCCACATTTTGCAATGAGTTCTGGTGGTAGGAAGTTGTTTGTAAATCACACAAGTATTTGTTTTACTGGAAACATCTGCTTTAACACATTTGTCTTTTAAAAAGGGCCTATTTTTCTAAACAAAGGTATTAAGCTGCAATGTAAATTGGGCACATCTGTTTATGAGTCACTGCAATAGCACTGCCTCTAGTGCACCAGATCACATGGCTCTCCAGGGGCCTGATCCAGCAAATTAGAAACTCACAGCGTGCTGTGCTCCCTTTTCCAGCACTCCTCTTCCAAGAGCACTTCTGCCTGATTTAATAAATTAAGGCCACTAAATAAGAGAGACCTACTTAGTGTCTGCTAATAATATTAGGTGTCTGGCCCAGCAGACGCTTAAGTATCAGCTGGTGCCAAAGGCCACAGGCACCCAAGGACCAAGTTCAGTGGAATTATTTATAGCTGGGAACTCCAGGCTGCACCAGACTCACTCTGCCCACAGTGCTGTACCACCTCTGCTGCCTTCAGTTGCTGCCATAAAAAACATAAAAAACATTTAGAGACATCAGCTCTACCTCCAAGATCAAAATCTGACCCACCAGCTGGTATTTGTTCACTGGGAACACAAAGGTCAGCAGACCTGGGGGACTGGTCTGAGGCCCAGGAAAAGCCATTCAGCTCTGGTAATGGCTACAGTGGCTGCATCCCTGATGATTCTGGGGTAAATAAAGCCAATGAGGGGTGGGAAGGAGGGAATCCAAACCAGCAAGGAGATGCCTGGAGGGGGCAGATTCAGGACCTCCATCCCCACAAGAGCTGCCAGACTTCAACTGTCCAGGGCAAAGCTTTCTGACTGTCACCAAAGCCCATGCCTAAATAAAGCTACAAGTGTCAGGAAGGGACACGGAAGGCGACAGTGCATCAGATGCTCCCTGAGAACAGGCACTGGCACACAAGTGGGGAAGTCTGCTTGTACAGGGAAGGGGAGAGGAGAGTGTTTTGGGTGTAAATGCATTCTTTCACATTCTCTGCACATGCTTTAGCAGTGATTTATGTGAACAAGAGATGAGATACTGCAGACCATGTTCCGCAATGACTTTGGGGAGCACACAACCTTTTTTTTATTTACTTTTTACTGGAATGATCTACAGAGAACCAGAAGAGGACAAGCAAACATACCAAAGCTGCAGAGCAGCCGGCAGAGAGTTATCAAGGAGACAGAGGATATTACTCGTATTCTGATAATTACCACCGGCTCCCACCTGCCAACTGCAGGCTGTCTGACACAAAAAACTCCAAAAACAGGCTGGAGCAGATGTCTGCCTCCCTGTGCAGGAAGTGTTTCCAGTATCCATGAGACACAAGCAAAATAGCTTCGAGTCCAACAATTTTACAGCGACTCGAGATATTGAATTCAAACAGGAAGGAGGGAGAAAAAAAACCAGTAAAGCAAAAGGATATGTCTCACATTGCAGTTGTAATTCACATTTTAGAAATCCTGCTGGGACTCCTGCACTGGACTGAGGCAGTGACAGATGCCCTGACAATCTGTCCAGCTGCCAAACTTGATGCTCAGCAGCCAGCAGTACCTGCCACTGCAAAACATCCATCCCCACACATCACAGCACAGAACCACCAATGGATGCAGCAGCATCATGAGCACTCAGTGATGCACAGGGTCCCTCTGCACCCAGCACAGAGTCAGCCCCAAGGCAGTGCTTCAGGCACCAGCTCCCACCTGCTTGGAGATGGGATACACAGAAAGGGCCCTCCAAGGAAGGAAGGTGTGGGAAAGGGAAGGTGCTGCTGGGTTTGCATTCAAACTCTGTACTGGGCACCGGCTCAGCCTCCTGTGGGAGGGAAGGGCAGAGCATCGTCCCAGGTCCCACGGGAAACAAAGAACACATTAAAAGCAGGAACAGACAGCAAGATGTCATTGAGAGCTCCAAATGCCATTGAAGACACTTTTTGAAACAACAGAAACTGGTCAACATGTCAGATTTCCATTCCCATAGAAGAGGGGGAATGTGCTACTGCTCCAAAGCAGAACAAAAGCAAAACGTGTCCAAATCTTCTGTTGTTTAAATTTAAAAAAATTTAAAAGGCAAGTTGACATACCACTCCAACAAAGTCCAATCAATTAATTTGGATTTCTTTTTTTAAATTTTTTTTCTGTGGTATAATTAAAAACGTCATTTCAAGCAGACTTTTTGACAAGAAGTTGCTGTGGAGTGAAAGCAGACAGCATTACCTTGTGCTACAGGCTGCTGCTGCTGCTTCACTTCCCTTCTGCAAGAGCAAAGAAAGATGTTTCAGTTTATTCCAAAACAAGAAAATCCCATCCAAAACTCCAGCATGCTTCACTGCCTCCCAGTTCCAGTAGAGGCAATTTGCAACACAAAGTCTCCCATCAGAAAGCTTCTGGCTTGCCCTAAAAGCAACATGAGGGGAGGTTAAATTTTGAAGCCAGGGCAGTTTTGCCCCAAGGAAGATGCCCCACAGACCCAGAAAAACTGGCAAAACCAGCACACTCCAGAAGCACTTGGTTGCCTGAAATTTGTTCCTGTGGAAGAAAACCATCTGGGCTCTCCTTCAAGCTGTGAAAGCCCCAGGCCAGGAACAGAGGGAGAAGGCAGAGCCCAGTATGTGGCAGACGCTGCATGGGAAGGAGTACATCCCTCCTCTAGTTCACAGCTCATCCATCCCAGAGCAAGGGGTCAGGGATCTGCTGGGAGATACACCTGGGAATCAGGGGAGCCTGCGCTCAGGCAAACACACCTGGTTCAGTTCGTGTCAGCCCCAGCAGATGCGTGTGCACAGCTCAGGGCTAATGCACAACAGCCGAGGAGAGCTCCTGCCTGACAGATGATGGATCCCCTGTTTCTGGAGCACATGGAGCAGTGTTGACTCAGTAATTGATCCTGTCCTGGTAATGCACTGACTGATGAGTGATTTGCAGGCCAGACCCAAATTCATACTGTTTTCACTTGCAAAGCAAGGGGTGAGAAGAGAGAAAGAAATGAGGATTAAAACACCAGGATCCTAGGAGGTTTCTCTGGAAGAGCATTCTCCTTCCCCTTTCCAATACCTTTCTGGCAAGGACTAAAAGAGAGGCTGCTTTCTGGGCAGGTTTGTGTTTCTTTCTGCTGGAGACCAACAGCAACCAGCAACAGGCTCCATGGTCAGGTCTATGCACAAGTCCAGCATGGGCTGTCCACTGATTTAATTTTGAAAACCTCAGCTCAAGTAATGCCTCTTCCTCCATCCAGGTTACAACCAGATACAGACATCTTCCAGATATTTAACTCAGAGCTTCATTTAATCAGGCTGAATTATTTCATAGATACATACATCGTTATTTATGGAAAGATGTAAAAACTAATTTTCAAAATGCGGTGCTGCCGTCTGCAGCAAGTAGGGACCTGTTGGATCCTGGGTAGGGAGATGCTGCCATGCAGACTCTCACTCAACCACATCTAAGTAAACACCAGCTCCCCAGAGCTGCTGGTTGCTGCCACAATGTGATGCTGCAACTCGCACTGCCAGGTCATTGCCACAATAACCACCTGCACAAAAACAAACACATTTGTTCAAATTTGAAGAGGGGAACCAAGAGGTCAATCTTTTTAAGGCAGCCTGGAGAATTTCAGCATTCCCCATCTTCCTCCCCCTAGGGCTCAAAAGCGCTCTGAAAGCTGTACCCAAAATGTTTCCAGTAAGTGGTGGTTTCCATGATCCACCTGAAACATCATCTGTTCTCCTGGACATCTTCTTCAGCGCAAGAGGAGGGACAGCTGAGAGACCAGGGCCTTCTCCTATGCACTTTCAGTGAGACAGGGCCACCTGGCCCAACATTTATTCTGTCGTCAGCTAATTACATAGTTGTATTTCCCCAAGACACTTCTTGGGCAGACATGTTTTATAGTCCTTGATGGACCTTAGTTCTGTGAACTTGTCTTCTTTTGTCATTGAAAGGGACCTTAAAGATCATCTAGTTCCACCACATTTGCCACAGACAGGGACCTTCCACTAGAGCAGGTTGCTCAGACCCCCATCCAAGCTGGCCTTGAGCACATTTTCTGGGAACAGGAACTGCAGCAGGCATAGGGCAGGAGAGGGATGACCCAGACCTGTGCCCACAGGACATCCTGTGATGTTTTACTGCTGAGTGCTGGCACACTGACACAAGTGTTGAGCACATACATCAGCCAGGACAGCTGGGACACACTCCAGGGCCAGAACCCTCTCTCACAATGCTGAGCAGGACTGTGTCCAACAGCTTCATTTATTACATCCCCATAATCACTCTTACCAGCTTACCTGCAGTAAGGCATTAGTAAAAGTCAAGCCACTCATGAAAGGGGCACCCTCTCCTATGTGCAAAGTCAATCAACATGTTATATTGTTATCGGGCTTGCAGACAAACCTCCCTTTGTACAACAAAATGTGCAGATACGATGCCCTGACTATCAGTGTAAGGTTATCTTGTCGGGCCTTTAGCAAGTAGCACCTGATCTGCTTCTGTCTGAAATATGACTTTATTGTTGTCCCTTAAAAAAACCCCAGTTAAACTATTTTGCCTCTCCACAAGGAAAAACAGCAAAAAAAAATGAAAGCAAGAATGTATCCAAGTCAGGAATTGTGCTTCCCAACTTCATCAGAATTCATGTGTTTTCAGCCGCAAAAAACAGATTCGTCATCCTTTAAAGATAAATATGGCCATCACTATTGCAACTGGGCACATTTTTGCATACTTGAAATTGTTTTGAGGCGTTCAGTCATGTAAGATGCTGCATGCAGTAATGATTTGAAGAAACATTAGCTCCCAAATTACACTGTTGAAAAGTATCTCCTTAGACACCCTGGCATAGTACAAACTGTTATTCAAACTTGCAGCCTAACTACAGCGTGAGGCTTTTGCCAGCAGATTGGCATTATAAACATCTGGGAATGATGAGCAATCACAGAGTCCCAAAGACCTTGGCATATTTTTACGTGTTATAGCAGAAGCATCATCTCATCTGACCTTTAGTGTGTTTCTAGCCCTTCAGCCTCACCCAGTCACCTCACACTGAGCCCACAGATCAGCCTCATCTTCCAAAAGAAGGATTTAGACCAATGTCTGCTCACACTGGGAATGTGATGCATAATGTGATTTAGGAATATCCCCTCCTCTGATTCAGCTTTTAAAAAATGGTATATCGTTCTTTGCTTTGGGTCAGAATGGACTGAGGCAGAGGAAGTCCTGAAAATACCAGATACAAATTGCTCAGATGGACTTGGATTTGTAAGCACAACACTGACAAAGTTAAAAACCAGTTAAAAATTGAAGTGAAATTGAAACAAAAGAAATAGAACCATGGGATTAATATGTCCAGTGGACTTACTTGCTGATTCCATCAATGGTTTTTGCATATATGTAGCTTTTCTCAAAGTACAAATTCTGATAGATGACTTTCTACTTCTTCAGTTGTGGACTTAGTGTTTCTTTGGAGGAACTCACGGCACAGAGGTCACAAGAACCCTCCAAAACGTACACACTGTGTACAGTGTGAGGCCTGCAAGAGTCACAGCAGCACGGCTAGCTGAACGATGCTATGAACAAGCCCTTCACAAAACACCACCAATAATTTTCCCAGTCTGTCAATAAAAAAAATCATTTTTTGCTGATGTCAAAAGTAAATTAATGAACTTGCCACTCAATTAGGGCATCAGTCAACTGCTACATGTGACTCCCTCTCCATCTTTCAGCTTTTATTTAGACAATGATGAGGAATTCTTGACTTTCAACCAAATCTTCATTAAAAGAAAAACTCAATAAACACAAACATTTGAAATAGAAAAGCACTAATCAGGCTATTGCGTTGTTTTAGTTGGTACAATTCCAGCTCTTCCATCAGGATAATCTAGCTGACATTTCGCCTTGTCATTTTTTCACCCTGAGACAGGATGAATGTCTTGTAAAACAGCATGTTTCTGCTATCGGTGCTTCAGTCAAGCATTGAACAGCACTCTCTTTGGAGAAAAAAAAAAAGAAAAATCTTTTTTACAAGTAAGTTTCTGCTACTAAAATGATAATTATAAGTCCTAAAGCTTTTAGCAGCTAGAAAAACCCATGGGAAGGATGCTGTGTCAATCCAACCCAGCTCACCCGGTGCCTGAGCCAAGGACAGGCCGGCCCTGCTGAAGGCTGAGCAGAGCCATGCACAGTAAATATTGATACTGCATACATGATATTTGTCAGTAGGACCATCCAAGCCTGCAGGCTGTTCATCAGGATGGGACAACAGCCACGTGGCCCTGAACTGTCAGCAAAACCCACACAGATGGGGATATGTCCCACCTGTGGAAGGAGTATTTTAAAAGTCATTCGGGTATTTGAGAATGCCTGTCTCAGCAGAGGGATGAACAGCCCAAGACCCAGCAGTAAATGGAGCAGAGCAGTGTCAGCAGATACAGGTACTGAGACAGGGGCACCCTTGAGGCATTGGCAGAGCAGTGATCGCTGTGGTAAAGGATGGGAATACATGATCTTGTAAATATTTTAACTAGTGTTGGTCTGTCTCCCAGCACACACATGGAGTGAGCCTCGGCAGACTCTGATTGCTATTCCCAGGTTGGGAGCATCCCCTTTTCCAGCACAAATGCTCATTTCTAAGGAACTTTTCCCATAGAAATGAGCAGCAGAAACCAGGAGGGCAGCACTGAAAGTGACCTTGTCTGGCCTCCCCTTCTGCCACTCACAGCCACCACTTTGACAGGGAAACGCCCTGGTACATGTTTGACCCCCAAAATGAGCAGCCTCAGGGAGGGAGCTTGGATTGATGGCACCCTCCTGAAATAAACCTGGGAGAAGATGGGGTGAGGGGAGGAAGGTCACCAAAGGCTGAGCTGTAGGAACGTCTCAGCACTGTGACCTCTACGAAATGGAACATATTACTGGGGCATTTGGAGTTGTTTAAAAGCAAAATAGGATGAAAGTTGCAACTCACTGGGTTTCAGAGCAGCTTCCAAAAACATGGTGCAAGACAGAAAACACAGGGCATGGCCACCACACAAACACAGAGACCTTCTCTGCCCTGTGACGTGCCTATATCCCCATTCGGAAGCAAAAACACCTTTGTAACATGGAGAAAGGGGCTACCAACAAACAGCCTTTCACCTGGGAAGAGACCACACTTGGCCAGCTCAGAGGCAATATTCAAGCCTGTAATTTGATGAGAGCACTCAGAAAAAATCCTGCCAAGAGAATAAATCAGTGGCAAAGCAAGCTAGACAAAAGAGTTACAGATCTGGGTAAGTAATGGGGGAGACTGTGCTGATTTTTCAAATAGCACCTAGGCATGGCATGAATTGCTGTAAACCCACAAAGGGTCTGGCAGTAAATGGGCAAGGTGCAGGAAAACTTGGGACTTCCTTGGGGGCTTAACCTACAAACTCCCTCTCCCCCTTAGAAGCAGCCAAGGGACAGCTGAGAGGAAAACTAACTGCAGGTTATTGCAGCAGGAGCAGCAAGGCAGGGGAGCTGTTTTACACACACAGAATTCCAGAGCCATCTTTATATATCTTTATTGCACCCATCTATCCTTACATATCTCATGGGATGAGGCCAACTTCCCTTCCCAGGACAAACTATTTCTACTTAATTCTGCCAAATCTATCTGTTCCCAAGACAACTTTTGTTGCTGCCTAACACAGATATTTTGGAAGAGTAAATCTTCTCCTCAAGCTCCCAATCCCTTCCCCCAGTTGCTGGATTGTTCAGAATGTTCCCTGGGGGCTTCACCTACTAAAACAGATCTTTTCCTCCCAGCAAAGCTTGTGAGATACCTTGGGACACAGGTGAGCTGGACCAAACCACCTTTGCAAAGCCCCTGAAATGCCTGCACCTCCTCTCCCCCAGCATTTATAAAGCCCACACCTGGCACAGGAGCCTGTCCAGCGTCCATGTTTTATTTTCAAGCTCCCTGGCAATGATCTCTTTGGTTCCAAGTGGCATTTGGAGTGAGCACACCCGAGGTGAGCTAATTAGTGGGTGGCTGGCTGGAGCATCAGCAAAGCACCAACCACCCCGAGCTCTTTTTCTTTTGGTTGCCTAGTGCAGGATGACTGATCCCAGCAGGCTGTGAGCACATGTTTGCATCACAGAGCCTGGAAGACATTTGCACTGGCTCATAATTTGGGGGGAAATACTATAATTCATTTGCAGACATGATTTGCCATTGGTGTGGCATAAATACATGTGTGTATGTACAGAGCTCTATTTTTAGAGCTGCATGGCCAGGGTGCCGGCACCATGGGTACTCCATTGACAAACAAGACGCACTCTTCTCTGAGCTGGGAGGTTTTCAGTCCTCTCCCTTATTGTAAACATCATCTGCCTTCAAAACCCTTAATGTGTTGCAGATGTGACAAACAATAAAAGACCTAGCATAAAAAAAAGCCTGCCATCTCCGTGTTTCCCACTGGGGCAACATAATAATGAATTTATTAGCATATAGGGCTCACCAACATATGTTTATAGTCACTCACAAACTTTTGACTTGACAGTTTACAAGTATGTTTAAATCATTAAAGTTTAGGTTGACTGTCCAGTTATTACAGTCTCATTATAAATAGGAAACAAAGGTTACATTTTATACAACAGGCAATAAATCAAAACTAGTCTGCATTTTAGACTGACTTTTTTTTCCTCTTTTGCTCTTTTTTCATCTCCTTATTTTCAAGACCTGAGGGGACATCTTGGTGAGGCCAGTGCTCAGTAGATGTTTGCAGTTAGCTGGCAGGACCAGTGGCACCCACACCGGGGAGCAACTCCCACTGCATTTGAGAGATGCAAAGACCTCAGACATGGCAAACTCTGCCAATGTTTTCACTCAACCAACAGTCAAAATCGGTGCCAGCCCAAGACACTCACCTCTCCTCCTTCTCAAGGCATCACCAAGTCCATCTGCAAGGCTTGGGAAACCCTCTGGAAGAGACTTCTCCACTGCCAATTTCCTCCTAAGCTGAACAAAGCGCCTGAGAAAAGGAGGGCAAAACCCCAAACTGTGTCCCCTGACTGCAGACCTCGAGGGTCAGCAGAAGGACTCAAACATGCTCAAATGGGGGGTTGGGTTTGACCACTGCACTACAACACAGCCTTCCATCCATGGTCCTGCCTTAACACTGCAGAGCATCCAGCACAGGATAAAACCAGGGGCTCACTAACACAACCTCAGTCACTCCCAGTCCCTTCTGCCTCTATTACAGGGTAATCACCTTGGAAAGTAGAGCGATAAAGCCACATTAAATGTAAAAGTTAATTTGGTAAACTATTTCCAGATTTCAAAGCCTGACATAATTTCAAATCGACATGCTACCCTAAAATTTAGAATTTGTGGAAAGGGGGGGGAATGTGGAATGGTTTCTGGTCCCTTTTATTTCTTGCTATGTACATGTAATATGATGGAAAAAAATTAATTGAAAAACAACCTTTCAAAGTAAAAAGAAACATCATTCTCATGTTGAAAGTGAATATTTCCACACCATCAGCAACTTTTCCTGGGCTGGTTTCCAACATAAAACTTGAACAAAGTTACAGTTTATATCCAATACCAACCAAATAGGATTCTGTCACTGTCATATCAGCTTCACCTTTCTGCTCTAAAGCAAATCACAAAAAAAGAGCATATGGCATGGGCAAGCAAGGAAGAAGATCTCCCTGACGGCACAGCCCATGCCCTCTGAGCTAAGTCAGTGCCTTAAAGCCCTGTTGGAAAAACTCCACACTCTCCACAACCTGAAACACTTTACCTGCCAGGAACCCCACACCCCAGAGACACAACTGCTTTAAAGTTAATATTTACCCATCCCATAGCAAAGGCAGCATCCCTCCAGCAGAGCAGCACAGGGAGGACAAGTCCTCTTTTCCTACTACATGTTCATGTACCACAGTGACAAGAGGGGTCTAAGTTGCCAGAAGGGCAAGTTATCCGGGATATCAGTACAGTGATTAAACTAGCCTGGAGAGACAGAAAAAGGCAGAAAGGATCATACATCTCGCTTCAGAGATCACTGATGATAGTGTGGGGAAGGTTTTAAGAGGAAATTAGAAACACATTAAAAATAGCATCAAGGTGTGACACAAAGATAGTGGAAAATGAAACACTTATCTCTGCTCGCAGCACAGGACACTGTGAATCACCTGTATTTCTTTAACAAACTTTGTTATGTAGTTCTTGGATGAAATAAAGTATATTTTATCCTTCTCACAATTCTGTGTTTCTCTTTCAGACTTGGAGTGGAGGACTTAAAAAGTCTTTTCTTTCCCTTACTTAATATTTGAATATATGTATTTTATGCATTTTACATAATGTGTCAATAATCTTTGATATGCGACTGGCATTTAATATTTCAGCTCTCACTTCATTAAGGATATTTTAATTATCCCAGACCAATGGGAGGGAATTTATAAACATCTGTGCTTTGTTTAGGAGCCCAAATTTGCCTTTTAAACTTCAAAGCTGCAAAGCTGATTTTATCCAGGTTCAGTTGTCTGGTCTCTCGAAGAGCACCGTGTAGCACTGGAACCAGCATAATTGGGCCAAGCCTACAGCCCACAGACCAACGTCCAGCACTGCTCATCCATGCTGGACACAGACTCCAATAGCCTGGGCTTGCTCACACAAGCAAACCAGATGAGCTCCACAGACTGGTCAGTGGGTCAAGGCGAAGGCCCTCACCAGCAGCACATGTGACTTCGCAACTGGTCCTTTGCTTTCTCCTCCCAAGGGGTGACCAGGGACTACCTCATTAATATTGTCAGGAGTGCCTCAGGGCCGTTTTCAAAGCAACCAAAGACATGACTCACACTGGCAAGCAAAGATTTTTAAGCTCCCAAGTACCTAAATCACTTCCGCAAAATGAGCCTGAGGTATTTGCAAAAAATCATTGGGGTTTTCTAAACCCTACATCAGAAATAACCATCATTTGCTACAGTCACACAAGCATTCCTGGCTTTCTGATGCCCATCAGGAAGCTGAGAAGCTCATCTTGAATCTCAGAATTGCAAGCAGCAGTGGGAAGCAAAGAAGAGGGTGACCCTGGGACCTACATCAGATTTGCAACTTGCCTCAAATCCTCTCCAATGGGCTGCCCTCAATACACCCCTACAAAACCAGCCTAGAAAAGCAGATGCATTTCTTCTCCAGCTGCTGCCCCGACTGGCACCAAGGCCAGCCAGCACAGTTCTGGGCATCTGCAGCCTCTGGGCCATGGCTGTGGAGGGCATTGGGGGTGCCTGCAGGGAGTGAACCTGAGCAGACCCCAGGGAGCAGCTCCCCACATCATCACCAAAACCTATAACCCACAGAGGATCAGCTGCTGCAATACCACCATCCCCATCACCTGCTAAGAACCGGAGCTGGTTCCTCACTCGCAGCTCTCCATCCCCAGAGCCTCTGCCACAGTCATCTTCATCGTCGCAGTCTCCGCTCTCCTCCTCCTCCTCTTCTGGGGCTTTTCCTGAAGCTTTTCGATGGGGCAAAGTCATCCCTCTGAGCAGCTGAAAGACATGAGGGGCCACAGTCACTCAGCTGCTTCCCTCCACCCTCCCTGCTGCTTTGTCCTCTGCTCGTTGGGGGAGTGAGTGACAGGAGTGGGACAGGATTCAGTGGAGCCAGGACAGTGGGACAAGACCCCAGCACACTCCTTGTGCCAAAGTACTGATGTGCTCAGGTTCATTCATGGACAAAGCTGCATGCAAAACTTCAGTGGAAGAAACAAAAGGAGGAGGCAAAACCACACCGAGTCATTCTGCCCTTTGGCTTCTGCCCAGTGAGCATCCCATGAGCCCTGCAAGACCCAAATGTCACCAAAGCTCTGGGGTCAGCTACAAAACACATGTCTAAAGTTAGGCCAGACAGGGAAAAAATAGTAGCAAGAGGAACCGCTGTTCAGGGAATGTCACTACTTTTAGGGACTCTCTCCCACCTGAGAAGTAACACGAGAAAGGAAATGGCAGATGTCTCAGGTCTGTATGGACCCCACAAACATAACCTAAAAAAATCTCATTTCTCACTCTTGAAGCACAAAGGATGCTAGTGAAAGTTTTTGGGGCAGTCAAGTGACACAATGAAAGCATCTTTTAAAGAATGTTTTAAAGCTGAGTCCTAAGTAACAGTGAGGGTTTGCACATCCCTGAGATGGGGACTTGAATGCCTCCCCCGAGCACGGGGTCAGGACCACTTTCCAAACATAGGTGGGAGCTCCCCATGCTCCCATCACAGCACACAGAGGGATTAGACACATTATGAACTATCAGCTTCCTCTCTTCACTGACTTTCCTGATTTTGCTGTTGCTGAAAGCAGCCAGCTACTCCATCATAAAACCAGATCCCCTTTGAAAAAGTGTAAGTCAGCTAGTTAATATATGCTGAAAATTTCTATCACTGCCACTCTGCTGTTAAAAGCTTGAATTTAATCTCAATGCTAAGGAAAAAAAATGAAAAGGATAAGTAATAGAGAAGATATTGCAAAATGGGAGCTTTCCACATACTTCAGGGATTTAGTTAGTTCCATCTCTTGCAGCAATATGCATGCCTTGCAAGGCATTTTTTAATATCTGGAATCTAGGTTATATTTTTAAACTATTAAGCTAGCCTTAGAAAACAGTTTCTAAAATATTTAGCTCCTGAAGTTTATACAGCCTTGGAGGAATGCCTTTGGCATCTGGCTTGCCCAGTCCACAGCAATGTCCACATACTTTAGTGTTTATATTAGAGAAGCGTAATGTAATGAAAAACAAATGGCTCCATGTAAGACCCCTTTGGGTTCCCCAGCTGCAGCAAACCCTGCAGCAAAGCTGTCCCTGGCACATGCCAAAGTCAGCCTGGCGTGAGAACCATGCTGGGTGAGTCCCACATCCATGGTAGGCAGCAAAATGCAGCTCATCTCCTCAAAACTCAGGGGATGTGCTTTCACAGTCTCCAACAGGCTTTGGCTCAGGCTGGTTAAGTTCACTTTTCAGGAATTTTATTTTGTTTAGACATTTACAGGCCTCTCCCAGAATATGGTGCAACCACAAAAAAAATAACAAACAAAAAGGTACGTGCAGCGCTGGGGGTAGCACAGGGAAGACCTTGCCCAGGAACTGAACATGCCAACCACCCAAGCCTTTACATCATCACTTGTACTTTGCTCCTCCAAACAAAGCCCCCAGCTACCAGCAGTCCTCAGCTCGAGGTGGAATGAGGGTCTCCCATGCACAGCTAATTAGCACACACACCAGTTCAAACCCATTGCCCCAGTGCACCACTGCCAAAACCCAAGCCCATTGTGGTGGAAGGGACCGCACCCGTTCAGCAGCAGGACGCTCGCTCCTCTGTGGGATTCTCGCTCCTCTGCATCCCAGGAACAGAACAAGCCAGACAGGACCCCACCGTGCAGCCCAGGTGGCACAACTTTCATGACTTACCCAAAAGAGCAGAGGAACTTTCTGGCAGAGAGAATTAACTTTTGGGATATTTTCAGATTTAGTAAGCCCAGTAGGGGGCAAGGAAAAATCAGGATTTTTCAATTGTATGTTTTCAAACATTAAAATAACTAGGCATTTCTTACAGTACTGCTTTTTTCCTTGGCATGCCATAAATTAGCAGCTTAATTTCTATGCCTTTGTAGCCACAATAAAACAGGAACTTTCTGAGAAACATCACGTGGGCCCCAACTTTGGATCAAGTGAATGTGTCCCTGTGTCACACTGCTCATTCCTTTGCCAGGAGAAAAACTCCATCCTTAGCCATGCCCTCCCCAGCTGCTGATAACTACAGAGAAGTTCAATCAAATTTTGCAGCTGCCTGTGGGAGAAATAGAGCCCATGACACAAAACCTACTGGAATAGCTAGCAGAAGACCAGGCATGGGGTGGAAATCCCACTCCACTCAATTGGTACATCCAGACCCAGGAATGCTGTTGGATGTCAGCTTCATCCAGAGCAGCAGCCCTAGTCCAACTCATCAACCATTCCACAACCTCCCTGATGGTTTGCATGCTTTATGAAATTATATTTGGTGGACTGAACATAGATTCCCCATCCTTAAATAGCAAGCAGAGCTGACTGTACCCTAAAATTACAGTTTATTCATGTCCTGTGGTTTAAAGCCTATGGTAAGAGGCAGGAAAATACAGTCTGGTGATCACTAAAGTAGTATGTAACAGTGAGATAGCTTTAACTTAATCGCAACTCACCCAGCTGTAAGAGTTTACTGTCATAACTACTCTTCTTTGCTAAACCATAATGGCAAAAATACACTGTAAAGTACCTGATGTAAACTGGAGCACACTTTGTGGGAGGCCGGGCACACACATCCGCACACCTCCGAGGGGGCTGCGGGGCTTTCTTCTCCCATCCACACAACCACCACGGCAAGAAACTCCCTCTGCTCCTCACTACAAGTTCTAACGGATCAGGCACGCATCAGTTTTATTTCCAACCTCGTCCCTTTTAAACCCTGACCCTCTGGATGGGTACGGTGGGCAGTGCCAGGGCATCAGCAGGAGGGACTCCAAGGGACACTGGGCAGTCGCATCTGGTTTCCATGTACATTTTTGTTGTTTGGCTTGTCTTGTGGTCTCCCTACAGCTTAAAACACAAGGCAGAAGGGAACGGTGTGCGGAGTCTTCCTGCAAAGAAAGCTCCCCAGGGCATCCCAGCATGATTTACACAATTATTCATAACTGTACAGTGACCAGACAAAACAGATGCAGCAACGCGGGGTAATGACTCAGCTTGTCTTGGACAGGCCACCGTATGTTGAAATCTTTTTAACTCCTCATTCTTTACAACCACTTCACTCACAGCTCCCCATCCCACCAGCCCACTGAGCCACCTGGTTTTATTTTTCCAATTTTAACACAAACCGTGGGAGCTGCAACATAGTTTTTATCATTAATCACCCATCTCTGAAAAGAGCTCAGCATCGTGTTTCTTGGACTGCAGTTTAATAGCTGTTTCCTCCTTTTGGAAACTAAGCCCACAGTATTGCAAATATCAATTTGAGCAATACCCAAAATTGTGCCCACAAATTCAGATTAAATACTGTCAGCAAGCTACAAGCACTGTGCTCCTTTAGGGCAGAAATCATCCCTTTCAACACACTTCAAAAATATGTAAAGTAAAGAGAACAGCTAAAGAGATTATTGAGGGGAATAGAAGACTTTTAGAAAAACATTTAATTCCTTCATGAGTTTAGGGGGGAAGGCTGATTGATATTTGTAATCTTTTGGTGGACAGAGCTGTCATTTAATTTAGCTTGCATGACTGAAAGAATTTAACAAAAAGTGTTCCAGAGAGTTTTGCTGAAATTCTTTGCATGTTTTTAGTAAGCCTCTGGAATATGATCAAACCTAAAAAGCTGGAGAGGATGGAGACTGAACTTGCAGCTAAAATAATATTCAGAATTGCAATATATGCTTAATAATCAAGTATTCACATCCAGCAGAAAAAGTGCCTCAGTGCACAAACGACTCTGGAGCCCCAGCCATGTGTTCATGTGCTGCTTGGCATCAGGAAGGGAACCAGGAACCCTGGGAACTCAACCTAGCAGTGAAAACCGGCTCCTGGCTCTGCTAGAAACCTCGCAAAACTCAATTAATTTCACCAACTCACACCTGCTTGAAAAGCTCAGGATGCCTTCCTTCAGGAGCCTTGTAAGGAAGAGTTTTGAAGGAGCAAAGGTGTTACTTCCCCTTTCTTCACTCCAATCGCCCACTCCAGCCACACACTTACAAGGACCTGACACAGGTGCTGAGATACTTCTCATACAACTCCTGAGATTCCCAACAGATCAGGTTCTTCTATTTTAAATTCCATCCTGCTAAAAACGTTGGGTTTTGGGGGTGAAAAACTAGATCTTATGTGGCCAATCCTGACCTTGAAATCTGCAATACCAAATAATTTATGTGTGGCTTTTGAATCAGGGCAACATCATGGGAAACGTGCAGATTTTCACACAATACTGTTCCCTGTTAACAGCTCATTACTATGTACAGAAGTATATTCCCATTATGAAATACAGCTGGGGTTGTTTTGCTTACGAAGGTCATTATCTGATCACAGGCAAGAATTGGGGAAAGGAACCCATTTTATAAGGCTAAAGTTGTGGACTTTTTCAAAACTCATGTGTTTTGAATTTGGTGGCCTGATCATACACAAGCATGCAACAGCAGAATCGATTCTCTCCACTTCCTGTGCTTATTAGCCCTGGAAATAGCATGGAAAATATTATCTTTTATTAGCAAATACTTTATTATTTAACCAACCCTCATGAGATTGCTGGTGCCCTCCACACCACGTTTCTATTTCCCAGCTGCCTTAGGTTTACCCACTCTGTGGAGACACACCTTGGTGGCACAGGAGTGTGCACCAACATAAACTTAAAGCAACATCAACAGTATCATTTTTTATTGCTATTTTCCAAGCTCCAGAGAGCCTTCCCCCACCTTGGGCAGCAACAAAATGCAACACATATTACAGAAAAACTCAATGTGCACAGGCACCAAGCACCAAACTCCATTTGAAAATAAGGATATTTAACACTTTAAAAATATCTGTAAATACCAAGATCTGTACTTCTGTCTTGCAAGAGTGAACTCATGAGCGTGTGCACATTGGCAGGCACCACTGTTCTTCTGATGACAGCGTTGACCCATGGATAGAACCACTCATTTTGGCAGGAGAACATCCGAATTGTGGTTTCCTTATGGTCCTTCCAGTTGGATGCACCTTGGTAGCACAGACATGGCAGAGAAGAAACCTGTTCCTCATTGAACTCCTATTTCAAGCTCAGCAGAACAAAAAGGGATCACTAACCAAATGTTAATAAAGTGAAAGCAGAATTTGGAGATGGAAAGTGATTTTCGGCGCTTGGAAAAATGATGAGTTGGACATGGCCATTTTCTCAGCTGCTCTAAAGGCCAATTCTGCATTTCCCTGTGCTGCCACCTTTGAGACATCACAGGGTTTGTGCTACCGGAGCTGAACTCAGCAGACCAAGCCCCAGACAGCACCTCCTGCCTGCTCTGAAGAGTGTCAGCAAGGGCATTCCCTCCCCACACACTGCTCCTGAGTCACTCCTGTTTTGGGGCTCCACACCAGTCCATGGTGATTGTTGTGGTGGCAAAGGCCACATAACACCCCCCATGTTGCTTTGAAAGTGGTCTCTCCCTAAACCACTGTGCTACTAAGTTCTCCCTTTACCGAGATCCCACTGGTGACTGACCCTCTCCCCCTTCCCATCCCTTCTCCCATTGGCTGCTGTTGTGTCACTCACCCTTACCTCTGCCCCGATAGCCCTCAGACCATTGGCTTCTGATGCTCTGCCTGCCGCTGGGACCCTTTGGGTTAAAACCACGTGCGCCTTTCCTTCTTGGTTCTTTGTCTCTGCTTCCTTCGAGTGTGTTGGTTTTGTTAAACACCTTGGAATTGCATACAGAGAACCCCTCTCGCCTCTTCGTCTCTGGTTCATGCTTAGACTGTGTGTGTGAGTGGCTGCTCGTGACTACCTGTGAAGGTGGGATTGTGTGCACGCGCAGGTGCTGGCAGAGTGCCGCCTAAGCGTCTCCACGAGGGACCCTGTGGAATAAACGCGGTATCGATTCACCAAAGTCCTCTTTTCATAGGTGATGGGTGACTAAAGTTGTGAACCATAGTTCTGAGCTTATATTGTGGCTCCTTAGCCATAAAAATGTTTTAGTCTTTAATTCTAGCACTCGAAATACCTGGAACAGGAAAAATCCCTACCATGCATCACTCAGGGTTTACCAGCACAGCTGGACCCACTTCACTGTCTTCACAGGCTCCAGAGGAGATGCTCTTGGCTGCCAGTAAATCACTTTTCTTGGTCACTCTACTGATAGCACAAAGAAGATGGTGACAGCAGTGAATTATTGACCAAAGAGTGGCTCTACTTTATGGATCATCAGCTTAATTCCAGATCAGCTACCCAAACTGACAACATCCCTATGGGCAAAGGAAGACAGATAAAGACCCCTAAGTGCTGGCAGTAATTAACACGAGTTCGCACTGGACAATAAATCTCATTTGGCAGCAGAAGGGGCTGCCAAGGCATTATGGATTGCTCTGGTTTGGTGAGGGCAGGCTGATGCCCAGGACTGAATGCTCCCATGGAGGTTAAGCCCTTGCTAGCACCACGGCAGGCACAGGGACCAGCTCCTGCCTGCTGTCCCCCAGGCAGGGGAGGTGTCACTTCCCTGGCCTGAACAAATGCTCATTCATCACCAGGCACATATGAAAAAGAGATTACCCAGGCTTTACGATCAGCTCATTCACTTTATATCCAGTTCCTTCCCCTTCCACCCCAGCTATTTAAGGCTTGGTTTTGTGCAGCAGTAGGAAGGAACACGACAGTGTGGATGCTGAGCAGGGCTGAGGGGTCCAGCCCAGCCTGATGGGGTCCTGGGCAATCCCTGTCTGCTTCTGGCTCATCTCCTGAGCCCCACATCGATGCCAGTGCTGGAGAAATACTGCTTTCCTCTTTGAGCTGCTACAGCCCCTTCTCCTATTTTGTCTTTCCAAGCCTTAACTATTGCTGAACCTTCAGCATCCCTTCCTACATCTGCTTGCATCAAACACAGACATCCCTCAAACTCAAAAAAACTAATCATTAGACCAATCATCAAACGTGTGGCTGGACTAGGCAGTAGATGATGCCTTCAGCACTTTGCTGAAGTCTGCCTGGACCAATTCCTCTCAGGATCAGAAAGACTTCCATGAGCTACCACTTCCCTAGCATAGGAATGCAGCTATTTATTGCAAACACCCCCTTCCATCTCTTCTTCACTTTGCCTGGGCTGAGCAGGCACATTAACTACCCACGCCTGTCAAGGGTGGTGGAAAAGGTTTTGCAAAGATGCTCCCTTCTTGCCACCTGCAAGGGCTGGTTATCTTGTCCCCTTTCCACACTGCTCTTCCTCTGGCATCATATCCCTGCTCCTTCTCCCCACAAAGTTTCTCAGTCTCCTACCCCTCTCCTTTTCACCCACTCTGCATCACTAGACATGAGAACCTGGACCAATTTCTTCACCTCTCAAGCAGCCACCCCTCAGGGCGTTGGCAGCTTAGTGAAGAACGGATGTGGGAGCCTACATGGGCCAGGACCCATCACTGCTATTATCCATATTTTCCATATTTCGTTTCACTATGTTGGAGCAGAACCCCACTCTGCTATCCAAACACTGCTCAGGAAGGCCCAAAGTGCATGTTACCAGAAGATGAAACATGAGACAACAACCAAAGTAGGAGCACAAGAAACAAGATAAAATGGGCAGAGGTGGAGCAATCAACCACCTCATCACCATCACATCCTTCAGACATCTGAGCAGGGATGGCCTGGATGGAAGGTGCCCTGGATGCAAGAGCACCTAGAAGGACGTGCAGGTCTCACACCACCTTGAGCCATCTGCTAAAACAGCCCCATGGTTCAGTAGAGGGGATCAGGGTGACCCAGGCAGGGGGTCCCACAGCCTCCTCCTGCCCAGCCCAGCCCAGCCCAGCTTGGGAGATTTCCTCTTGGCTCAGACTCTGGCACACATGGCGGCTCTCTGGCTGTCAGCGATGTCTGCAGGGCTGCCTGCGAGACAAACATCTTGTCCTTGGCACCAGGTAGGAAACAGCAAGCTGAGAGCTGGGCTGGAAGAATTTTTTTCCTCCACTTCTCCTTCTGCAACACAAACCCCTATCCCAGTCGCTTTCGTTTTCCCCTAAAAGCTCCCAGTGGAAAGGGACTCCTCAAATCATGTATTTTTGTGCACAGTGTTGTGTTGCACAGAGCTTTCTGCCAAGGTTGAGTCACCCTGCCTGCATCCTGCCCTCCTGGGGGCTGTGCTTTCCAAGCTTTACTTTTGCATTCACTTCACTTCAGGGCTCTGGAAGCCCAAAGAGCGACTACAAGCAGTTTTGATAAATGTCCCCTGGTCCACAGAGCTTCCCAGGGAACTGAACAGCTGCCTTATAAGCCAATTATCTCCCATCAGACAAGACGACCCCAGCGTGGGGTTAATTATCAAGCTGTTGATTTCAGCAGAGACTTAAATCAGGCAGGGGGAGGAAGACTGCATGGCAAACACCTCCAAACCTGTTAGCTAGGCAGGATCCAGCAGCTGGTCTCTAATTAATGGCTGATGGCTGGACTGGCTCCTGGGCAAGGTCTCAGCTCTCCTCTGTGTTCAGAGCATGGATGCTGCTTGCAAAAACCAAGAAAACTTCAGGGACACAAATTTTCCAATATTGGCACCTAGGATGGGTCTACCAACAGGATAAGGAACCACCCAGGCCTCAGACTCCAGCATGGGCGCTGCTGACACACTGGAGTGCAACTCATCACTGATGCCGAATGTACCCAACAGCAAGGCTTCAGGCCTCTGGAGCTGGAAGCACGAGGATCCCTGCCTGGTGTGGTTCTCCCGCACACAGACACCAACTGAACAGCTGAAGCACCTCAGTGTTTAAATTAAGTTCAAAGCTGGTGACATTATACCCTCCCCCAGTGAGACACAACACTCGCAGAGGAAGCCCTGAAATGTACCTATATGAGTCTCACCCTCCGCTTTTAGATTCTTAGGTGCTGCAGAAAAAGGTCAGTGAACTCCTTCCCCACTCATAGGCAGGAGGCATTCAAGGGTTCCTGACAAAAATAAAAGGTAACTTCCTGCCCATCACGGTATTTGTTGATGGCTCGAACACCCACCCTCTGCCAGCTGCCTCCCACTTCCTTGCTGACCCTGCTGCATCAGCAGCATCTTCTTACACGTCCTCAGCCAAGCACATTTCCTTCTCTGAAATATCGCTCCCTGGCAATACAGCCGAGCGAGGCCACAGGCAAATCCTGCTGCAAGCTAAACTTCTCTCTTTGCTCACAGTTTGATATGCTGCAAGGGCCATCTCTCATTGCATGGGCTCCAGCAGCATGAGCATGAAAATATAACCCAGTCTCTGCAGCCAGTTACAAGTCAAAACCAAGCTAAGAAGTTTAATGAGCAACAGCATTAATCAAGAGTCTTCCTGAGCCATGAGGGGTACATACATCTGCCCCAATGCAGTCAGGTCAAAAGGGTCTCACTGACTGGGAACAGGGTTTGCCAGCACAGAGAAAATACCTGCCACGAGTGTGCCTTGTCCTCCCTGCAGACACAAGGCTTGGGTGAAGTGGCAGAATTGCACTGGGGAAATCCCCAGCTCCAACCTGCCTGGCCTGTGAAGCAGCTCAGGGTGGAGTGCGAATCTCACAGACATTTTTGTCACACTGCCTGTACACCATGCCACAGCTGGGCACCACATTTCTACAGCACAGCCTGGGGCTGGAGAAGGAAATTCCTGTCAGAGCTGGCTCTCTCTGCCCACAGCAGGTCTGACAGCGCTGCCTTTTCCTCCTGCCCCTGAGAACATCATCACTAAGCAGTCTTACACCACCTCAAACTGGAATCAAAAGTAACATTATTGTTATCAAGGCTTTTTCTTGGGACCAAAAGCAACTGGATTTGTTCTGCAGCCAAGAAGACTAATGTTACCTTCTGAACAATGAAGATTAGCTCTTTGAATCCCAGTCCCCTCTCAGTCTGGACCACATTTTAAAAACCTTGATGTTAAGTCAAATTTTGGAGAAAGACATTAGAAAACTACCTAACATCCCACTAACACCAGAGAGCTGTGTCCTTTGTTACTGGGCCCATCAGAGAGGACACCTACCTCAGACATTTACTGATTAAATTATAGCCTGACTCACAGCACAAGGCGACACTTGATACAATTAACCAGGCCCAGAATAACTGTAATTAACTGTTAATCTGCTATCAACAGCTCCACTTACACCGGGTTTTGCTGCACAAGGATTCCTTCAAGTTTGTTTCCTTCACAACAGGATAAACTTCAGCTCTGGTACAGGATATCTGGTGTTTGTTTTAAGGCACTGCTGTGCATCAGCTGCATGTTCTGGACACAAAAGCAAATTAATCTCCTTTAAAGGTGTTGATTTGTTTTTTTCCACAGCTGATTTCCACAGCATTGTTTAGAGGATGGTCCCTGCAGGACACACCTGAAGCACCTGACTCCCGGCTGGAGCTGAAGCCACAGGGACAAAGTTGAAACACTTCACATGTGTAAGACCACTCCAGTATACACCTCTGTTTGAAAACAGGCACGCAAACACACCAGGTACAAACAATCTCTGGCTGTTTAAAAAAAACTCAGTGTGGATACAGCATTCCCTCAACAATCCTGATAAACCTGGAGGTTTGCCATAGGGTCCAGGCAAGTGATGCCTGCTGCGGGTAGGGAAATAAGGGGTTTGGGTTTGAAAAGTTACCCTACGGTCAGATACCTTCAGAGTTAATTACATTCTAATCACCGAGGGTCACACCTCCCCTGATTTAACTGTCCTGGCAAAATCCTGTTAGTACCACTTGCATACAGAGTGGGAGAGCATTTACCTGGTGTGTTAATGGGAGCCAGGGCACAGCTAAAAGGACAATGGAATTAGTACTTAAGTACCAGGCCTAGACTCGGTGGAGCTGCAGATTATTTTGTGAACTAAAGAAGAATTAACTGATCCATTCTAAAACGCATTTATCATTAAAATAAAAATCTTATGTCATTTTATTTAATAGCCTTAGTAAGAAATAAATGCAATATCTGGTTGCTTTTCAACAACATGTGGTTTTAATATTTTAATTGTTACAAACTGTTTAATAATGATGAACAAAATGCGTGTCCAAGTAATTATTGTATTTATTGACATTTCTTTTGAGGACTTGATAGATTATATTGTATATATACAATACTTCAAACACTGTAGTGCTAACTTATTAAAGGTGGAAAATGAGTCAAAAGCGACTTGCTTTGGTGCAATTTAAATATTGTATTTTTAAGTGATTAGTGTTGTGCGTTGCATTATTTAACAATCCGGCAGTTTGCACATTTTTCTAATTATTATGCAGTTTAATCTGATTGGGGAATTAAAGTACAGTGGGAATAATAAACCTCAGAGAGCCTAGCAGGCACAGGGAAACTGTTTCACCAAATGCACCAAAGTAATGGATTTTTCTGAAGGGGAGGTATATTCCTGAAAAGTCCCCAGCTCCCCAGGCTCTCCCATAATAAACTTTGTATTTCTCTGTGTGCCCTGAGTGGTGTCTGGATCCCTTTGCCACCTCGAGCTTGTCTCCCCATGGTGGGGTCAGACTCTCCTCACTGGGTGCCAGTGCTCCACCACGCTGTATTTTGAGCAAAGAGGTTGCAGGGGACTCAGGCACAAGGGTATCACACCGTTCCCAGGCCTATTTTGTTTACATCTGATTCAATCAAGTTGTGGCCCTTTGGCCTCTTTCCAAATTAACTTCTGGGTGACCTCCACCATGCCCTCTCCCAGCAGCCAGGCCGCCGGGAAGCAGCCCATTAAACCTACAAACAAATATGGGACATATTGGTTGATCAAACCAGCTTCAAGCACGGCTCTGGAAGTGCCAGAGTGTGCTTTTTTTTGTGAACTTCAAGTCTATTTTGTCTTCGGTCATTCGCACCTCTGGGCCTCCTGTCTTTTTTTCTTTTTTTCCCTTCCAACTACAGCTGTGTGTTTTACTGCCTCGTAAAACTTCTAAATTTTGTTCTCGTCCTCCTGCAAACCCCTCTAAGAGCAACGTGAGGCTCCTTCACGTAGGGCTCACTGCAGGACCCGGGTTTTTACACCGAGCACATGAAGAAAGGCAGCGAGACCCTGCTTGGGGGAACAGCTGTAATACTCCAAGAAACTGTGTCTTCCCCTTATTCCCAAGGAAATAAATCAAAGGGAGTTTCTCAGGGTCTGTGAAAGCATATTGCCTGGATTCCCATCCCCAAAGGGTTTATTTTTTCAAGAGCTTATATGGTAGTTAGATTTCTGGCTAGAAAATATGCAATATGATAAAAACACAGTCCCTATATGGGGCAATAAATTACAGATTGTTTGATGTGGAAACCAAAGAACTGTCATACTCCAGTATATCTGAAACATTCTAAATGAGCCCTTAACTTGAGTGTCTGGAAATGTACAATATGTTTCCAGGCCATTCAATTTTGTAAAGACACATCTTCTGCAGCTAAGTTTCCTTTTATGGACTTTACTATTAATTTTTGGTGTGGTTTTTTTCCTCCTTTTCTTAAAAAAATAGTGCTCTTCCTCCTCGAGACAGTACTATGATAAACACCGGGATTTACCTAAGCATAAAAAGAGATTGCAACTGAGCACAAGCTTAAAGAGGTAATAGCATTAAGGATGAAGTAAAGCATCTGCTGCAATGGTGTCAGAGCCACATAGGCCCTGCAAAGGACATAAAAGTCACTTCAGGACAGACAGGGACAAGAGGAAGGACCAAGACTGTCACATCAGCCAGTTTGGTACCACAGATCCCTGCTGCATCCTTACACCAGCATCATTCAGATCCTCTCTGCAGAGCCTTCCATGGAGGAGGATGATCAACAGGAGGTCACCAGCGTGGCAGAGCTCCCAGGATGTGGGACATGTGACTCCACACCTCCCACCTCCATAGCTGTTAAAACCTGAAGCTTGTCCCCATCTGTCAGCCATTCAAACGTCCCCGTGGTTGGAGGAAAATGGCGTAACCAGAGGAAATAGCTCACCCTACACCCAGCTTTTTGCCTGGGGATGTTACCAAGTCACAAAAAAAACTGAGCAAGACCCTGTGCTGACACTGAATAACCTTTCAGTTTCAATATAGTTTCACTCACGGGACGAGTGAAAACCCTTCTGGCTAGAAACAGACCCAATCCACTCAGGGAAATAAAAGTTAGGAACCAATTCCAACTCATTTTCCTGAAGGTGACCCTTAGCCTCCCAGCTGAGATAACAATGCTAATATTTATGGATGGGCTGTTCATGCCTCTGGGCACACAACAAAAATAACTCAAATCAAAACTTGGTAGACATCTAACAGAACTGAGGGAAAAATCCCAATATGGCAATAATAAACCATCTCATCTACCAATGCACAAAAAATACCATCAGCCACAATCACACATTTGGGTGAAACAAAAATGCTCTGATGTGATGAATAGGCAGCACTGAGGGGGACTCATCCAGACTTGAGTCTCAATGTGACTTGAGACAGCACACAACTCAGGCACTGTGCTTTATTCATTTATTTATTTTGGCTTGATAGGTACTCAAAGCAAAAAAATACAGTCTGGGGCACTTTCCCTTCCCCTTCTCTCTGGGTTAGGTTTTCTCTACTTCTTTCAATCCCCATGGGTTTAATTCTAATGCACAAACCCCATTCTCATTTCAAACTGCAAACGTTTGATGAGAATTTCTCATGTGACTGTGTGTACATTTACCCAAATTAGGTTTGAGAAGACGCAAACTAAAGAGCAAGCACAATTTGTACACACAACACTGAAAGAACAGACACTGCCAGCAGCATGAGCATCCTGGAATAAAAGCAAAGTCAAGTCATCAGCAAATTACAGATATTTAGCAAAAATCTCCAAGTAAAAATAGAAGCTATGGATCTCTATGAAAATTGTACCAAACAGCATGGTTCCCGAGTCTGCCCACACCACAAAATCCAGGCTGTATCTCTAACACAACACACTGGGAGGAAGTCACAACATCGTACAAGATTCACAATTTACAGGTAGTCATACGGGAATCTAGTTAACAACTCTGAGCACCACAAAGATGGTCTTTTCTCCAAAAGATCCTGGATGTTTAAAAATCCTTAAAAGCCACTGTTGGCTTAGCTTGGTGGATAAGGAAATTTTCAACGCTCTCCAGCTCGGGACTTCCCACTTTTTCCCAAATCTGAAGCCAGCACCTGAAAGACACAACTGTAATTCATCCAGAGCTGCTGCTCCTTCCACATTTAATACTGTTTGGCAATCAAGATGCATTCCAGAAGTAAAAGAGAGCTCAAAACTTCCTTCAGCCAAGAAAATAAGTGTGATGGTAAGCTCTGACACCCCAAATCCCAAATTTAAGTAAACTCCACAGTTACTTTCTGGGTATATAAGCTAATGAACATAAAATACACACCGGCCACAGGAATAGAATCATATCATAGAATTACAGATTGGTTTGATTGGGAAAGGATCTTACAGATCATGTAGTTCCAATCCCCTGCCATAGGCAGGGACACATTCCTTAGACCAAGCCCCATCCAGCCTGGCCTTGAACACTTCCAGGGATGGGGCAGCTACAGATTCTCTGGGCAAGCTTCGTAACTAATTTGCACAAATCACTTCCCATTTTCTCCTGATTTTATTCTCAATTCCTCCTCTTTCTCAAACACAGCTTTACAAGAGGGTTCAATATTTTTCAGGCTCTTACGTTTACACTGTTCAAACCAAAACAGCTTACTTGCCCCCCATAACACATTCCAACCCGATACTGCAAGCCAGTGTAAGAGGTCATGACTAAGCTGACCATATTCACCCCCTTACCACAATTTTTCTCTGAGCAGCAGCTGACAGAGACACTCTGCTGCTGCAAACAGCTGAGTTGATCCCAGCAGTGTTTACCCAGGGTCTCCCACTCCACGGACCTCCACTGTGAAGCCCAAGCTGTTCAGCAAAGACCTAACTTGACCCAGTCTGGCAGCCAGCATTTCACAACCACTTTATGTCAGCAGTTTCAGGTACACTAATAACCATGTTTTGTTCAGTGCAGCTTTCTCACTGTGAACGGCAAAATATCATTATCACCTGCAGGTTGAAGCCTGCCCTCTACCCCATTTAATAGGGAACTGATTATGCTATTCCTCCTGCTTTTCCCCTTCTAATAATTATGGGCTGTTGGCAGATGGCACCGCTCAGCATGGGGAGCGTGTGGGAAGGCAGAGCAAGCTGTAGGGCCACTGCCCATGGCAGCTCCTGCATTCTGGGGTGCTCCCAGGGACCCCGAATCCCCCGCTGCATCCTGCTCCCAGACAGCACCTAATGAGGCATGCCTGCGTCGGAGGGCACGGGGGTTAAACTGGGAATGGCTGTGAAAACAGTCCCTGGCAGTTGCGGGAGCAGGAAAGCAGAGGTTAGCAGAAAAGTTGCTAAGCCAGCAACTCCAAACAGAGCCGCCCTCACAGCCCACCCGGCCGGGAAGCAAAGCTGGGCTTAGCCCCAGGAACACACAGCTGCCCAGAGCTTCGTGCCGGAGCGACCATCAGCAAGGTCCCCACTGGAAAGAGCTCTTTCAGGAGAGATGGGGCAGCTCAGTTGCGTTAACAGCGTTACCACCCGAGGATTTGCCCTGTGAGGTCCCAGTGCTGTGTCCTGGCAAAGCAGCAAGTCCAAGCTATCTGCCTATGAAAAACATCCCCCCTACGAGTTACTGTGACATCCACACTCAGTGACACAGAGGGGAGAGCAGAGTCCAGAGCCAGACCCCAGCCCCACTGGCCTAAGGCAGTGCTGGGGAAGGTTCAGCCACAAGCTGAACGCTGTGCAGAGCTGCCACCTAATTCCCTGGCAGCAGCAGGACTTGTTCACAGACCTAACCTGGCGTGGCATAATGGGTAGAGACAAGATACCGCTTGTCCCAGGAAGGATGCCAGGTCTGAGGCAGTGGGAAGGAAGCTTCCTCCCCAGCAGAAAGGATCTCATCCAGCTCTGCCATTTCCCCATTCAACAGCAACTTATTCCATTACCGACTGGGAGTGAATGCCCAGGGAGATACAGCAAAGAAAAAAGTGACCCTTATTGTCAGCCATAAGCAATGCCAAAAGGAGCTCCTCCTATCAGAGAGGACATCAGGTACATGGCACATGACCCCCTGCCAGCACATCATGCTCAGGGGCACCCCATCGGCTCCATCTTTCTTGGACCTCCACTGCTAAGGGCATGGATGCCCAGCAGAAGCATTCTCATACTGCAGCCATGCATCCACACATGACCCAGGCACAGGCTGAGTCCTGAGAGGCTGCACCATGGAGAACCACACCAGCAGGCATCCAACAGGACTGGCCCGTGAGCCCTGTGGGCCTGGTGCTGTGCAGGGCCAGGGTGGCACCAGCTCTGCACACAGGGCTCCCAGAGCTGCTGCAGATGGAGACACCCAGGGATGTCTGTCTGAGCCCAGAGAGAGTGTGGGGGAGGCCAAACTGATTTGGAAACCACCCACTCCGGAGACATCCCTGCTGGCACGTCTGCAACAAACCTGGTTGATGTGTTTCAGCTTGTCAATAATCTGGCTGATCACTGGCTCCGGACCTTTAATCTTCACCTCATGGTTGCCAGCCTGGGCTTTTGCTCCATTCCTTGTGATCTGGGGACTGTACCTGTAGGAATGAAAACAGAGAACACCACAATGTAATGGGCTAATAGAGAGGAGATCTTTAAAGTTCAGTACAAACATAAGAAATCCCAAGACAGGCACCAGCCCTTTCCAAAACAGAGAGCACAAGACAGTTAATAATGACAAAGAAAGGACAGAAGATTCCCATAAACATTTTTGCTCTGATTTTGCAAAGCAGCAAGATGATGTAGTTGTACCACTTGAGGACAATGAACTCCTTTCTAGTCCATTAGTAACCAAGGAAGATGTTAAACAGTATACAACAGAGATAAATATTTTCACATAACTTGCACCCAAGAGTCCTAAAAAAGCTGGCTCAGAAATTCTGGCTTGCTCATGTTTGTTTAAAATAAATCTTGGCAGACCACAGAGATTCCAGTACAAGAGCAGTAGTGTTGTGCCCACAGCCAAAAAAATGAGTGGGATGACCCAGTTAATTGCAAGCTGATTAGCATAACATCAACCCCCTTGCAAAATAATGACTATCACTGATGTGTGATTTCAATAATAAAGAATTAAAGCATCAGAATATAATTAATGCTGTCAACATTGCTAATGGAAAATAGGTGTTGTCAAACAATCCTGATTTCAGTCTTTGATGAGATTCAGCCTTAGGGATCAAAGTAACTGCTCAGACAGAATCTACCTTGACTTTGGTGCAGTGCTGGGCTCTGCACCATGGGGTATCTTGATTTACACGGGTACCATGCAAGTCAGCAAAGCCCCCAAAGACTAGATTAAACTTCCAGGGCAACTCTGCAGAGGAGGGTGGCCAAGCCTGCACTCAGCTTTTTCATCAGCAATTAGGAAAGAAATACATATTCACTTGCTGCAAGATTTATGGAATGACAAAGTTTACCAGAGTGATAAAAGGGAGGGGAAGAGGGACAGAATTGCTGCACACTTGCCTTTGGAGGAATACATTCCTACACTCAGGACCTGGGTAACGGCTGATGATGCTCCAGCATAAGACAAGCACCAAACTCTAAACTCGGGTCTGGGCCAGAGGAATCAGCTGCCACCACTGCCGTCTGGCAGCCACAGAAGTGGCACGGAGCACACCAGCACCTTCTCGAGCTCTGGGCTGTTGCCATTTATCATAGCCCCAGCGATGGGCTGTGGTGTTCTACAAGCACAAAACAAGTTCTTGTCTCCAAGAACTGGCAGCCAGAACAGGCACTACCAAACCCCAGCACAGCCTCCAAAAGTGAGATCGCCGAGATAATGCCAGCATCAGTCTGCTTTATTGTGCATCTGTTTTTCTAGTGTCATGGGTAAACCATGAATTTTCCTTTCTGCATTCATCTCCTACACATCATGTTTTTATCCAGCTCCCAGCACCAGTCCTAGTGGCTGCCTCCCTGTCTTTCGGCTCCCTGCTCCCCTGCCCAGCTAATCCTCCATCCCCATGCTGCCAGGCAAGCTCAGGCAATGACAGCCAGCCTAATTCACATGAATTTTGGGGAGAAAGTGGGACTTCAGCAGGCATTTAAAAAGGGGAGGGAGACAGGAGGGATGGCGGGGCCAACTCAGGAAGGATGCTTTGCTAGGGTAGAAAGCAAGAGGCATGTGGACATTTGGTCACAAGAGCTATCAGGGCACACTGAGGGACATGGGGATACTCAGGGGCTTGGCTTAAACTCTCAACTAGGGATAAGATCTACTCAGACATGTGGGGATGCAAAGGCAACCCCAGATCTATACTGGTGCAGCAGCAATCTGCCCTGACCTGAAATACTCACACGGTTTAAAATACAGAACTGAGGCAGATTTCCCCTCCAAGGCTATCTCAGAGCAGGAGTTCCATGTACAGGAGTTTTCTGCACCTCCAGCTGGGTCCCCAGCACTAGGCATTCCCCTTATGCATCTCCATTAATGACTGACAACCCTGCAAGATGCTGCACTGAAGAGATGACAGAGGAAAAAGGACAGGAAAAAGGAGGTGTTTGTGCCTACAGCACAGGAGCACACGCCTATGTATATGCCTTTTCCAGGCATAAGCAGCTTGTCCGGGTGCAGGCACCACTGCAAAACAGAGACATCAACTTGGCTCTCCCAAGCCCCACCAGCTCCTGAACAGGGGGGCAGCTGCCTGCACAACCATCTCACCCCCTGCACTTCGGCACCAGCACAGCACCGGATCGACAGCTCTGCTCTGCACCCGAACACTCTGTCCCCGTGCTGGGGCCTCCTATTAGGACTCAGCATTTTGCAAAACTCCTTTTTTTAACAGTTGCGTTATCCTGGGAAGCACAAAACGTGGCTATACCTGAGACACAATAGCTCGCAGTTCAGAAAAGCCCTCACACGTGCAGTTGGAGGGCCTTCGTAGGTTGAAAGTTTAGTGACTGGGAGAAGGGGGCCAGCCTGGGGCCAGCCTGCAGCAGCCCATGCGTTCCTGGCACAGTCGTGCATGCTCCGAGCACCATCTCGTGGGAAGAGGCTGCTGCCGCAAGCATAGACCTGCCCGGCTCTGTTGAAACTTGGGCCGAACTTTTTGCAGGGGGATAAAGCACTGGGAGCAGTGAGCCATTAATCCTGCTGCTTATTTGTCACATAGCTTCTTAATGTCACTGTGCTGACCTGACAAACACATCTGGAGACTGGATGTAAACATCCACAGCACACTTGAGTTTTTAGATGACAAATTCCTATCCTTAGTATCACTGTAAATTTAATTTAAAACACTGGTGGAACTCAAAAGTACATTGCTGAAAGGTCTCCTGTGGTTTCAGAGATTTAATCAGGAAACTCACACAGGTTTTAGCAAGAGCAGAACCAAGCCCACTTGGTGCATGCCTAAATTAATACAATCTCTCTCCTAAACAGTTTTATACAAAGAAACACAATAGCTTGGGTTTGAGCGGGCAAAATCCCTTCTGAAATCCATGCAATGGCTGCCAGAGAGGATTTCTGTAGCCTACACAACGTAGTACAGGAGGGAGGAACACAGTACTACAGCAATACTATACTATAACTCCACGTCCAGAGACTGAAACTGTTCTCCAGAAGGTTCTGCTGGGGTGGTGAGGACCTCAGATCAGCCTTCTCAGGGGAAAAAGTCTACTAGGACTGCAAACCCGAAAGCATTTGCAGAGGAATCTCTCCCTAAAACAGTGATGTTGGAGAAATGGAGTGTCACCTCCTGGTGCTTCCCACCTGGTCAGATACAAGGGTATGTACCCAACACAAAATGAACCATTTGCACCATTACTCAAGTCATTTGAAGCAGGAAGGCAATGGGCCCTGCAAGCTGCACATCTTTGAGTATGAATTGCAAAAAAGGAGATGCTAGGGGACCTGCAACATCCCACCAGCCAGAGACATGGTCCTGTGTGATTTGGGTGCTTTGGGGGACACTTCCTCTGTGCTGCCAAGCTGAGACCTCCTGGGTGTGCTCAGATACAAGGGGGTCACTAGCTCCCCTCAGCTGTGCCACTCTCTGCCCCAGCACCAGCCTGGTGACCACATTCAGGCATGTGGGATGCAGCCAGCCAAAGGGTTAAAGGCTTTGAAATGTAGCTTCAGTGATCAACGTGCATTCCTGAAATGCCAGAGAAGCTGGAAAAGGCAGCTGGCACCCCTCCCTGCAGCCCCAGCCAAGCAGCAAGGCCATAATACAGCAGAGAGATGCCTTTGCAGCCCCTAGCAAGCTGGAGGATGGGGGTCCCAGGACAGTACCCAGGCAGGCTCCTCTGCATCCCCCCCCAAGCTGAAGGGTTGGTGGGCTCGCAGGCAAAATAAAGCCAAAGCATCACCTTCCTCCCATGTTCTCCAGTCAGTGCAGAAAAGGAGAAATCTCTGAGCCATCTCAAGCTGTTTTCAACTTATGCCAACAAAACAGCCCCTTGTGCAGGACGCTTGTTCAACTTCATGAGACCCATCACATGCCTCTGCCATGGTGATTGATATCAGCATGGAACAGCAAATATGCACAGTGGATAACGTCCCCCAGCCCAGTCCCTGGGGGTCTCTGTGCCAAAGGGGTATCAGTGTTGCAACATGAGCATGGTCTGGCTCACACTTCATAAGCAAAGCCCAAAATACTTTTCTCTTTGACATGTCTCAACGTCAGTCAGCAGCATCTCCTTTCCTGGGCTCCCTGGGTATGGCCTCTTTCTGGGGACATGGTATTTTCCAAAGACAAATGTCACATTGTAAAATGTGCTGATAAGCAGCCCTCATTAAAAATTACTTTAAAGACAACCACCTTATGAAAACACCAATGATCTGAAGTTTTCTGTGGGGACAGTACAACTGCAGACCCTTCCTGCTTCTTCTCATCCACCAGACATAAGTGCCCAAGTATGCTGTCAAATTGAGGGATTTTCCTCTCCACAATCCACAAATACCTCCTGTGAATATTTGGTCTTTCCAGTCCAAATGCAGCTCATTCCAAGTTTTCATTTCAGAGCAAAGAAGACAAGATGACAAACGTTATTTAAATACATGGCAATGAGTGTAAAATCTGTGTTCATCCTACTCGGCCCTGCTAGGCTTTGAGATGAGTTACTGCAATGCCTAGCGTGTGATTTGGAGAAAGTAATCCTGAAAGTCAAACATAAAGAATTACACCTTTTAGAAAAAGGAAAGTAAGTATGTCATTCAAATAACAATTAATTTATGCCTGCCTTCCAGTTGCAAATTATTTATTCAAATGCAGATCCAGTTTAAACAGCACAGTATGCCTTACGGGCTCTCTCTACTATCTGTGTTCACTGAATTATATTTGTCAGAGAGAGTAGGTGGGGGATAAACACAACACAGACACAACACAACACAGTGGTTTCACTGCACAAGAGTTAGTAACTGAGTTTGAGAGCAATATTCCCCCACACCCCCAAAGCTGCTCTGCATTTCAAGATGTGACTTAGTACAGATCATGTGGACTGGTGACACCAAGTCCTCACCACATAGGAGGCAAAAGAGATGAAAAAGGGGAGAAAGGGAACAAAAGTTTTGCCCCCCCACACCTGACAAGAACCCAGCTCTTACCTCCAGCTGGTTTTCATGGGTCAGTAAAGGTGGGTGCAGTGGTGAAGCCAACATTTTACCCTCTGGTCCTGCTAATTTCTGGTTTAGTGAGACAACCTCAGTGTCACATCAGCAGTAGAAGCAGTGGGGGCCTAAAGGCTTGAAAAGCTGTTTCCAACCCACTCATCCTGCCCTGAAATCAGGGTGTAACTCCTGGACGTGCCTACAAGCCTCCATGAAGAGGTGACAACTTCTTTCCCTGATAGTTTCCTCTCTAAAGACACACTGTCCAGAGACATTTGGTCAGTCATACCTCATCCCAGATATGGGCTGCATGTGGGGTGCAGGTCCACCCCAGCTGTTCTCTTCCATATGGGGTGCAAGTCCCCACCGTCCCACGACCATATGCAGGCATCTGTTACATGGGAGTGCAAGTGGCAGGAGAGAGGTGGGGTGTATGGTTCTCAGGTGCATTCCTGGCTTTGTTTGCTTGCAGAGAGTCCTTGCAGTCACTGCAGAGCTCATGATGCCGCAGTCAATTTACACCACCAGTAGCTCCAAATAAGCTGCTTCAAAAGCAACCAGGAGGATCCAACGCTCTCAGTGGGGAGTATTCTCACCTAACTAAAAAGGAACCACTTTCTGCTGGATTTCCAAATATCAACACCTTGAAGCCTCTGAGAGCCCCCTCAGATCCTGCTGTGTCAGTTCCCTGCCAAGAGAATTGCTGCTTCTTCCCAGTTTCCCCACACAAAGCTCTACAGCCAGTGAGTGTGCTGCAGATGATGGCTTGGTCATAAATGTGAGGTCTCAAGTAATCACCTGGCTCTGGGAGATGGGACTTCAGAAGGAACAGCAAAAACTGTAATATTCATAGCAAAACAATGAGAGTTTATAGACACCCTGAAGTTTCCCCCTATTCTTATTTCAGTTCGAGACAAATAGATTATGGAAAAATTGGCTAAACCTGAGGCCAGGCAGCAGGATTAATAGAGGAAGATTCATGATCTTCATTTCTGAAATACTCTGGAAACAATCATGGCCACTCAATAATCCTCTGAAATTGCCTACTATCCTTTCATTATAGCTTATACTTGCTACAAAGCTGTGTTTTATGGGCTTGAAAAGTTATACAGCCCCCTCTTTGGGGACTCCATTGTATCAGATATTTTGCAACACTGCCAGAAATAACCAAACCCTTCACAAACTAAAGGGTTATTCCTGGCATGGAATTTCCTTTGTTCCAATTACAGAATCTCATTTTTCTGTCTTGCTTCCAATTGTGCTTTCGTTGTTTATGATTTGTATGATTAAAACAAACCACAGTACGTTGGCAACAGCAGGGAAATCTGAGACTTCTAGCTTGAAGAATAGAATATGGCAAGGTGCTAAAAATGTATTAATTTTGAATTGGTACAAAGAAAACGAGTTATGCTGGTGATTTAGATTAATGTACGCATTTGTCTTGAGAAATTTAGAAATGGCAGTATCTAACAGTAATGCTTAATGTGCTTACAAGTTTTGCAGTGGGCAGATGTTGCTGTCATTCTATTCAGAACAGCTTGAAAAGAATATACTCATGTAAGCAGATTATTAAACTCTGAGAATCTAGATTTTAATAGGCTTTCAGTATTAAATGCTGCAAAACCCTGATACTTTATATAAAGTTCGAATCACCTTTGAGATTCATACGCTGAGCTCTCATAGAAACGGAGGTGAGTTTGATATCGCAACACCTACTTGACTTAAGCTGAAGGCTTTAAATGAGCTAATTACTCAGTCAGGACTTCGGTGATAAGAATCGGTGATAAGAATCGACCTCTGTTTTTTCTCTACTTTGGATGGAGATAAGGATAAGAGAAACTGGACAACATTTCACCACCTAACACCACCAGCAGGAGGTCTGGTGAGAGGATGGGACATGAAGACAGAGGAAAGGAGGGGCATCACAGAAACCCTCACTTAGGCAGGTTTAAGATGTTGCATACCCACCCTGCCTACATGTCTGTCTCAGGGAAGTGCCTGGAACTGAGCCCAGGAAAGCTGCAGAGAGGAACTCAGGGATGCACAGAGGCAGATCCAGCAGGTCTTGTCCCCAGCTACCACAAACATCCAAGCACTGTGACCCCTCAACATGTTCTTTGTAAGTGGTGAAATGTGCCACTTGTGGCTTTTGCTATGAACTGTTGTGGCATCCCATAAAAGCACAGTGTGTTTTTGCACACTCTGAGAAGTGTGAAAAGCAGGAATGTGTTGCCTTTTATTTTTTCTTCCCATTTCAGCTTATGTTCTTCAACCACACAAAAGCACAGCAAAAGACACAATGCGCTGTTCTGCATTACAGAAAAATCAACCTTTCTGGTGGGGTTGCCACTGTTTGCAAGCAGTTATTTCAAGGCACCATGTCCTAAATCCACAATAGGGATGACAATCAAACTATTAACCCACAGATCAAACCTCAGGAAGGAGGATGAATTCTTGCCATTAGATGGTCCAATGTGGAAAAGCAAATGATCACAAAGGATCACAAAGTAAGACTCGGTAAAAAAGAAAAAGAGGGATTAAAAGCAGGATAAAATACCCCAGCCAGCTACATTGCACTGGAGCCCCAAACATGCCACCTTCAGTCAGGGCAGAGGGGCTTAAGAGCAAGGAGGAAACAGAGGATGGTTCAAGGCTCAAATTGGGAAGTGAGACCCAGTGGAAAGACATTAGGCACATCCAGTCCATGGGGAGGAGGGACACTCTCATTGCCTATGGATAACAAAGCACTGGGATAAACAGGACAGAGTAAATACTGAGCCAGAACAACCACAGGAGGAGGATTGCAGGGTGCAGAAGGGACTGTTTGCATCAAATAACAGGATACACGTTGTTGGTATTATCAAGTACTCGAGCACACTGGCAAGGGCTGTGAAGTTGCTATTCCAGGCTTGATTTAACGTCTTATAGGAAAAGGATTTAGAATAACTTAACAAATTTTGTCATGACAGGGAGGTCTGGAAATGGATAAATCAGTAGGGCTCTTCTCTAACTTAATGAACACTCAGGTATTACATTAGAAATGCAAGAGGTAAATAGCCACAATCCCTGCAAGAACACAATCAAATCCTAGACATGCTCATACAGATGGTCACACTGACCTCACAGACACAACAATGCTCGAACAGTTTTATCCATTGCCCCCACTCAGCACCAGACTTGGAAACACATGGAAGCACAGAATCCAGAATCCACCCAAGCTCTGCCCGGATCTTCACCTGATCAGCAGATTCAGCAGGAGCTTTCTAGTTTATCCAGGAACCCAGGGATTGCTTATGCCCTGCTGCATTGTCCCTCCAACAGATACCAGAGTTGAAGTCATTCATGAGGGCCAGGGCTTGGGAATGTGAGGCTGCTTGTGTCTGTCTATAAAGGGCCTCATCCACCCAGTCTTCCAGGTCACATGGCCTGAAGCAGAGCTAGACTGCAACAACACCTGTCTCTGCCCTCCCTTTAATCCTGACCCAAAAGCTCTTGGTCAGCTCCTCATCCATCCCCAGGTAGAACTCCAGGCACTCCAGCTGGTCACTGACAAAGGCACCCCATCCTTGTCTCCCTGCTTGTCCTTTCGAAGAGCCTGTATCCTTCTATGCCAAAACTCCAGCCACAGGAACCATCCCACCATGTCTCCACCATCCTTCTTTCTGACAGCCACCACATATGTGGGACAAGTACCAGGACAGCATCCTGAAATTAATTCCAGATATTCAGACCACACCAAATTTCTTGCAAAAAGTGGCAAGATGGAGTCTGATGACCAACAAAGACACACCAGTCCAGCAGGAGAATAGAATTGCTCCAGTACATAACGCACATTCTCAGAGCAACTTGAGTAAGAGCTGCTACACCATGAACAGCTGCTTGACTCCCTCTTGGGGAAAACACTGACATAAAGGAACTGGCAGCTCGGGGTACTTGAGCACCGTTACCTTAAATGCTCCTGATTTTCAGGAATCCTCCCAGACACTCTGAAAGAGATGCCAGGCTGAGAAAAACAGCCTATGCAGAGATCATTTTAACTACATTTGCTTCTATTTGAAACATTCTGCAAATGGGTCCTGGGAGAAGAGAACCCTTGACCATTATCTTAGCTCAGCTTTATTTGCCTGAGATCTCCCTGCTCACAGCAAAAATCTCTAATATCTGCCTGCAAGGGAACTGTCACTAATATTTCATAGCAGCTCAGAGGTGGTGACATCTGTGCAATAGATCAGAGGGGGCAAGGAGAGGAGTGGAAAGGCACACACTCTTCAAGCACAGTAGAGGATTTAATCTTTAACTCAACAGCCAGGGGCTGAAGTCTTGGTGCCCCCTTCATTCACACAGACTTTATCCTCTCCCTGCCTTGCCCCCCTGCATGCCATGGCATCTGTGTGACCTACCATATGGTGCCACCACCACCACAGCATTGCAGCAGGGACCCAGGGGGACATCTCTGCTTATGACAGTCCCCTGGTATTCTCAGCAGAAAGCTGAAGGCCATCTATCACCTGAAGTCATGTTTAATCTGCAAACAGCTTTGAACTTATATTTGCAGGAGGATCTGGACTCAGCACTCTTCCATTGCTACCACTTCAACCAGCTGTGGCATCAGCAGGACCTGGACCAGGGCCACTGGCTGTGACCCCAGTGAACTGTCATAAGCTAACACCTCACCCTAGGTCCCTCTCCACAGAGCTGCAGTGTTTATAGCCCTGATTTAGAAGTTTTAATTATCTATCAGTGAGACAATATTGAAATAATCTTTTTCTTTCCAATTGAACTTCTCAGTAAGGCACGGAAACTCAAGATTTTCCAGAAATAAGTGCCAATAGAGGACACATTTTTCCTTAGGCAACGTAAGTACATTTTACTAAGCGTGTGATCTTAGATGTTGAGTCATTTTTTTTTCAAAATAGAGTTTGATGCTATTTTGGTCTATTCAGTGTTTCAGGTCAGTATTGCAAGTACAGGCTAATTACCACCTGAAGTTACTGATCAAGAAGTCATAATTAATATCTCAACATTTCACCACTTCCTGATTTTACTTCTATTTCTTCCCTTATGCAAACTACTTAATAGCAAAGGATGCTTTGCAAAGTAGGGTGATTACAGGAGATTTATGCATAATTATAAAAAACATTTCCAAGTTCTATTTCCACATTATTTAACATTCCCAAGGGGCATTTTTTGCAAGAAAGTCTCCATTTCTATTAACACTTCCTTCCTTTTTACGGTATAAATCCTGCATGTGCCTGTCTCTGTTAACCTCAACTACCACCAGTATATCCTCCAAAATGGCAAGTGGGGCAGGACAAAGTAGCCACAGCATAAGCTGGACCGTGGTGGGAATGGCTCCATCCAGAGATGACAGCCAAGATTTGGTGGTGGGAAGGTGGTCAGACGGCAGCAGTGGCACCACCAGAGTTCAGTGGTTTTCACTTCCTCCAGCTGAGAGCCATAGCAAGGAGAAATTCAACAAGGGAGTCTTCCTTGACTCTCCCTGGATGGGGCAGGGGATGCCAACCACAGTGTCCTGCTACCACTGCATGAAGCCTGGCTGGAGACATCCCCACCCCATGCAGTGCTTTGGGGCAATACCCTTACTGCTGCTCCAGAGGAGCCATCCCTGGACTGTGGTGCACTCTCCCATGGGAACAGGGCTGTGTCAAGCTGCTGCTGTGTTCCTGTCTCTGGCCCACCCTGACCAAATCCCATCATGGATGCAGGGTTTTCACGAAGTAGAAAACTCAGTGGAGGGCAGCACACAACCAGTTCTATCTGTGCAGATCTTGCACATCCATCTGAGCTGCAGTGCAGCTGGACGCTTGCTCTGCACAAGGTCCTTAAGGGAGCAAGTCATGTCCTGGTCACAGACTGCTCCTGTGCTAGTTAACAAAAGATAAGCAGTACCGGGGAGAGTGAGGGCAAGGGAGATGTGATTCACCTCTCCACAACTTCTTGTCCGTTCCAGCAAAGGGTGTCGTTCTGAACAGCAGAGCTGTGGTTGCAGATATACTCCGGCAAGCTGCTGTAAAAACTGCTGTGGGACTTCAGCTTTGCAATCAGTTCCCTGGAAGAAAGGGAGGGAAAAGAGTGCTCAGTTAAAAGGAGAAGACGAGGTTGGTGCATTTTAACCAGTGAAGGCAGTCACACAAACACAACATTAAAGCTGCTAGGTGCCAAAAAACCATGAAGCATGTTTTATTTCTGACCCCAAGTAATTTTTTCTGGTTTTCATTGATGTTATTCAGTCAAAGGCTGAACCCATGTTTCCCAGGGCAAAACTGCTGGTGATGGGGAGGTATGCGGGGGCAGCAGAACCTCAGCCCAATCATGAACAAGGCAAAAGCTAGACACAGTCTCTGCACTCTCATAGTACCTAAAGAAAGGTGCCACTGGCTCAGGCCATGCATCCGTGGGGTACATCTGAGCAGCAAGGGCTCAGGCTGTAGCATGCCCTGTGCTTTGCAGAAGGCAACAGAGGCCCTTCCAGGGCTTTGTCTGGCTGACATTGGCCATCCAGCATTGCTGCAAGGGCAGGTGGCATTTTTGGTAGTACACCAGAGCTGACACTCTCAGGACAGACTTGTACACATGGGTAAGGCTGTGTTTGATGCTGCACTGTCAAAAGTACACAATTTTAAGGGATGCACTGTGCTGGCCATGGAGCCACAGTCCGCATTCAAAGGGGCAGGTTACACTCACCAAAATGGCTCTGTCGCAGGAAGGCAGGAGGAGCTGCAGGAGCAGTGCTTTCACCACACAGAGGGGGTGTGAATCAGGCTGCATCCCAACCCTGTGCCCTCCCTTCCCAGCCACAAGGATCTCCAGCTGGTCACCTGCAGCAGCGGTCCAGAAGTACCAGGATACAGGCTGACCATGGGACCTCTGATGTTGCCAGAGAGGTGACAGAAGCTCTGGGAGTGGGATGTGTCATCCCCCCAGCCCAGGTCTGATCCCTCTGGGACATTCAGCAGCTGTCACCAGGGAATAGTGAGAGATTTAATTAGGTAAATAGCACCAAAAGTAAGGTAATATGAGTATCATGGACTGGAGATAGTAAGACTTGGTCTCACAGTTGTCTTCTTTTGTTTCAGCGCATTTCTCCCTATTTCTCAGCCTCCTTGCTCCCTGGGAGGGATGATGAGGAATTAGCACCTGGAGCAAGGAGCACTCTCAGGGGCATCCCCCGGGTGCTGTAGAGAGGGGTTGTCCATCCCTGCCAGCTGTGGGGAGCTGCCCTGCAATCTTAGGCAGTTTGGTGTGCAGAGGGGTGCCCAGATCCCTCTTTGCTTTGGGATTCCATGGGGTTCCCTCTCCAGAACCCGCGACAGCCAGCTGGGGGCAGACGACACAAGGAGAAGGGAGCCTGTGCTGTATGCTGCCTTTTCGCTGCCGAGGAGCCTGTTCCTGCCGCGGTGGGGCTGACACAGCCCTGGCAGGGAGAGCCGCAGCCCTTGGAGGAAGAGGGTCACTCAAGTCCTGCCTCTGACCACCACAGCACATGCTGCCCATACATCGCATGCATCGACCCGTCTGTCGATGCCATGCAAATGAACAAGGGTTTGTCTGATGAGTCGAGGCCCCTCCAAAAGGTGGGAATTCAGCCCACAGCCCCCTGCATAAATCAGAGGCATGCTTCAGGCAGTCACCTCCTGTGTAAACCACCTCCTACATCCATCTCCTGCACTAGCCTAACAGTGGGGCGGAGGTCCAACCAACACCATTTGGAAAGCCAAAATGAGAAGACCTGGATCATCAGTTATGGCAAACCCCAAGCAGGACAAACCTCACTGCCCATGGCCCTCAGCTCCTCACATCCTAGGCACTGCCTTGGTCCTCTTCCACAAACCCCAGCAGAGCTGGGGGGAACAGGCAGAAAGAAACTTCCCTGGGGAGCAGAGCTCCCTGCAGGGCAGGGAGGGGTAGGGAAGGGAGGAACTCCTCAATATCTGCAGGTATGAACCCACGTAATTCATCTCAGCAGATTTCATTCAACTTCACAGTCTTCAAAGGACATCTCTGTCAGAGTCTGGGCTGTGTAACCTCCGACATGTTGAGACAACGGAGGAATGCAAGCCCTGGTGCTGTATCTCATGGGAACCGTATCAAGAATGTGGCCCTGTTAGTCTTCAGAGAGAAATCCACCCAACTTAGTCTACCACCAGTTTTAAAAATTGCCAAGCTTGCTTGTTTCTTTTCCGTGGGGATTTTTCTTTTATTCAAGACAGAAGTAAAGGTGTATCTCTGGGTGTGCTTTCAGATCCAGAGGGGAGAGGCTGCTCCCTGACACATCGGTGTGAGCCCACTTAATTACAGCTTCTGCTTACATGGGGAAGGAAGCACAGGGTGCAGTGCCAGCAGTGAAGGCACCTGCTTCCTTTGAAAATACTCAGTAAATGGCTGTTAACATCTCTGAACTACCATAAAACACTACACAAAAAGCATGAAATGCATTCCCCTTACCTACACAAGGTGTAACATGAAACGATTCAGACTGGAGTGACCATTTCTATCTATAACTACACTTGTGAGTATTTCAGGCACTATAGCAGTGCCCAAGAAACCCAGACAAGGCATTTGGTGTATTAACCTGGGTGCACTAGGTGAGAAAACCCACGTAGACACCTCACTGCACTTCAGAGTCTGCCACAGAGCAGCTCTCAAGCTCAGAGCCAAAACCAGGTTTATGGGTAAGGGAAATAAGCAGCTTTTGCATCTGCTTCCGTATGGTGGAATATGGGCCATTCCATATGGTGGCTGCTCCTGCAGCCCATCCAGCAGGCACCACACTCAGCCTGAGCACTCTCACCTCCTCCTGCTTGACAAAGTTTCTTCTTGCTCAATGTGAGTCACTTTCAGGACTTTCTTGTCAATGAAAAGGTCTTCTGGATAATTAGCTGATCGAATCTGCCTCTGCTGAGTGTGGCCGCATAACCGGCTGATCTGGAAAACACAAACAGCAGTGTGAGGAAGTGGTGGGACTGCAGGAAAACAGCTGAGATGCACACTGGCACCTGCACATGAGCTGCTATCGTCCTGTCATCCCCATCTTGCTCATAGCTCAGCAAGCACCTGAAAGCAAACTGCTGTCCTAAGGCTACAACCTGGCTTTTGTACAAATATCCGCCCCCTGGGAAGGAATGCAGGAAGCTTCAGGCAAAATGTCAGGGCATTGAAGTGCTCCTGTGGCTATCAAAATCCCTGAGCTGCAGGTGTGAGAGGCAAATCTTCCTGTGTCAGGCTATACTTAGGCTGACAGAAGGGGGCTTGAGATATTCCCTGTTCCTTCTTTCCCGAACGCCACAGCATCTCAAGGCTCTACACTCTACCTCTCTAGTCAGACTTTTAGGAAACAGCTCCCCTCTGAAGGGAAATCCCAAGACCCTGGTTCTGCATCATGAGGCAGCTCAGCATCTGTACAGGCTGCACTGCAGATGCCCAGGGATGAGCATCATACACATCACTACTAATTAAAAAACCCAGGGCCTGAAATACAGCAAGCATTGGGGCCACAGCCCAGTCATATCATGGGAGGCCCTAATGAACAGGGCTCTGCTAATGGCACAAATTAGCTCATTAGCATACAGATGATTCAGGAACCGGCTGCAGCAGCGAGGGAAGGAATCCAAAGCACCTCGTTAAAGCTCTCTCGCATGGCCACTGTCCTGAGACTCACCCAGCAGCAGCCACTGCTGCAGTCCCTGCTGTAGATGGGTTTGCCACCATTTCGTTCTCTGGCAGACTACCAAGGGACATCTGTCCCCCTGTGGCAGCACTGCCACTGTGAAAGTCTCCTTTTGATCCACTCTGTGCTGCTCTGCAGGACTCATCCATGCTGGGTTGTGAAAGGAGCTTGGCTGATTGCTGGGACCATGAAGGCACCAGAGTTAACACCACCCTCACCTTCTCAGAGCCTCATCCTACCACCCACATCCAGGCTTGGGACCAACCACAAACCCATAAAATGCCCATTTGTTGCAGACCCTCATTTATCTCCATGCCACACCAAATCAAGGCAATCAGCTAAACTCCCAGTTAGCTGCACACCAGAGGTTAAAAGCACACCCACTGCCCAAAGCTACAAGCATCTGATGTATAAAGAGAAGAGATTAATTCTGTTCTATTACATCCACATTTGGGTGGGCAAATAAATCAGTAATGTCACCTGTTTCATTATCAAGAGCAGCACAGTTTGTTTGCACAGGCTGCCATACAACAAAGAGCAAAACAGAAACCTCCTGGGAGCTGGGCACTGCAGTTCCTGGTTCACAGCACGGTGGGAAGAGATGCTGCTACCGGTCCTTCTGCACCTGCAGTTTCCTCTGCCAAAGCAGTTCCTCCTGCAGCTGCCAGGGGAGTGGTTTCTGCAGCATGTTACCTGGTTTTTCCTCTTCTGTCCTCCCTTGGCTGTGTCTCTGCTCTGCCTTGCCAAAACCAAGTTTTGCAGAAGAATGTATCAGCTCTACTGCCCTCTCTAAATCACTTGGCAGGCTTCAAAAACAGAGGGAGGAAGGGATTCAGAAAATGGATCACATTTTGGGCTGTTTTCTTTGCCTTTTGGGCTTTTCTTTAGCACTCATCTGTCTCATAACGTTCACAGGTAGTCCCCTGATGCAAGCAGACAGGAATAGGAAGAAATCACAGGACAGCGGGAGACCTGGAGAAAGGCATTTGGGATCTGAGACCACCCCCAGCGCAGAATGGGTCTGGATGTCCTGTTCTCTCTCTACACTGGCTGGTGCCAATGCCCCTGCAAACGGCAGACCAGCAGGAGAGCACCAGGATGCTTAGGGGTCTGTGGGCTTTTCCTCTGCCCAAGTCAGAGGTGAGACCTGCCATGAGACCTCCTCCAGGGAAACGTAAGACACACAAAAGCTCCAGGACAGTGGTTATAGAGGAAGCAATGCCACAAAGTAGCACCGCTGCATCCACACTCTGCACGGACACGTAAAGTGCAGGAGAGAAGTGGGAAAAGGTCGGATATTTTAAGCTGCCTTTTGTGATTACTCCCTTTGATTCTCCCCGGGTCTGTGAAAATCCCCCCATTCCCTTTCCAAAGCCCAGCTAGGGGCTTTTTGATAGGCAAAACCTATCAAACCCTGAGGGAAGAGCAAGTCCAGGATCAAGGCTTTTTCCCAAGGATGCAGAGAGGTGCTGAATGGGAGGGGAGGGTCAGAGCGACAGTGCAAACAATGGCACCATCTGAGAGCGTGCTTCAAACGGCAAAGAGGCCCAGCCAACTGAGGCTGTTTCATCTCCCACCCAGCACTGGAGGGAGCTCAGCCCCTCTGCTCCCAAGTCCTGCGCAGGAGCCGCGGCTCAGCTGCATCCTCACAGCCCCACACAGCATCTGGGTACCACAGGCTCCAAGATTCATAGAATCTATAAGGCTGGAAAAGACCTCTACAATCATCGAGTTCAACCCATTGATCAAGTCGACTCATTGATCACTGAGTCCAACCATCCCTCCTGTGAGGGGTGAAACCATGAACAGGATTGTGTTAGCTGTGACATGGGACAGCAGATGAAATCTTTATGGATAGAAGGATGCACTGCTCAAACTTTCCACCAAGTTTTTACTTATTTATTTATTCAAGCACCAACGAACCTTTTCAGGAAAAAACCCTGACCCTGCAGCCCATCTTGTGAAGTCACAGTGAAATGGTTGTCACCTTTTAGTCAAACAAAAACCCAACTGAGATTTGAACTTAAAATAAAGTGAGCGAAAGTAGAAGTAACAGATTGCCTGCTCATTTGCAGGGGCGGCATTGTGTATGCTTTTTGGGGGAGGGAAGGATTTCACAAACCATCTGCCAAAGTCTGCTGGGCCACAAGCAGTCCTAGGACAACAGCTTAGAAATCCTATTTCAATCTTTCCCTCTTTTTGAGGCCACACTGCAGGCTCTCGAGCACATGAACACAGCTTCCCAGTCTCTTCCTAACTACTGCCATTTTAAAGCAGGCTCCAAAAAGTAAAGAAAAATGCTACTGTAGGGCAGTCAGAGAAGGGACAAACACAAGCTCAGACCTTGAGGAGAAACAAGTGTGATGATTCAGCTCTCCAGGTATTGCTTGCTCTGGCAGGAGCAAGGACAGTCAGCTCCCCAGCACGGTAGTGTGTCTGCAAGAGGGAGAGCAAAAGGAAGGGAGCATCTCTAATCCAGGTGCCAAACTTGTATCAAGCAACAGTGTTTAATATATGCTTTCCTCCCACCACACTAATATAAATGTGAAATTCAAAGCAAATCAACAGAGCAGAACTACTGGATCATCTCCTTGGGCTCCCCACGCTACTAGGGGGATCATAAATATACACCAGCCCTTATCTTAAGTATAGTCAGTGCAAGAGCTGTGCCTTAATTCAGACTAGGCTGAAGTTTGACACATCAGGCCACAAAAAAATGACTAAGTAAATCAAATGGCAATGTGTTTTTTAGGCAACAGCAGTTAAACTTTGTTTTTAAAAGAATCTGCCAGGCCACCAAAAAACTGCTGCAAGGGGACACCAGGCAAGAAAAATCTTCTCAAAGACCTGAGCTTTTACAAACCCCCAAAGCCACCAACACTGTAACAGCCAAAGCAAAATTTCCCTGCCCCAGCTCATTCACAAACTCACTAATTACCCGATTTAATTAGCCTCCTTCATGCAAATGTGACCCAGGCCGCGAGGGGAACATTGCCTTCCGACAACCACTACTCCTTGCTCCATTTCTTTATTCCAGCCGCAGGGAGATACCACATCCAGGTTGGGCAGAGCTCCTCGGGCACTGCCTAAGGCCGGCAGTCCCCATGCCCGATGGGAAGCAGCTGGCTCCCAACACCCGCGGGAGCTGCACGCCGTGTAATGGCTCCGCTTTAGAGGGAACATTGATTTGAGAGGAGCACAGGGACAAGGCTAATGGAGTAGCACTATCAGCCCACTTTAACGCTTCCCCATTAATTTAAGGTAAGAGGTGCCTAAGGACTGCAGGGAACCTGCGGCTGCATGGCAACAATGCACTACAAGCAGCCAGGGACCCGATCCACCACCACAGTTGCTTTCCAGCTGTGTTGACTGCATGGGTGTAAAGCACAGCACTGATCCACGTGGGTACCTGCCAGCCCACAGAAACTGGGATGGCTGGGGTTAATTATCAAAGAAATAGTGACCACAGTACCAAGTTCTGTGCAAAGCATCGCAGCCTCCATGCAGCTGATGGAGGGCACCTCCAGCCTGGCTATGGCAGGATGGCATCGCTGACACCACTGAGGCTCCTGATGAACCCACTCTGCTGCCAAAGCACGAGGCAGTGTGGCCACACGGGGCAAAAACATCTTACCTTGTAAATCAGCAAGGAAATCCAGGGGTAAAAGGATTGGAAAGCAGCACACTGTGATCCTCAGTGCCTACCTGAGCTTTGCTTTTAAGAGTAAGAACATTTTAAAGGTAATTTTCTAGATGATTTAGAAGAAAAAAAAAAGACAAAAAAACGTAGCTAATCAGCTTCTCCTTGGACAAGAAGAGAGTGCATTAGACACTGCTGGATACCTACTGCTGCCACTTCTCATTCAGCCCAGGAGCTCCACTCTGCTCTAAAGGAGAGTTTGCTGTATTTGACCTTTGCTTAAACTCTACATGGAGTTTCCATTTGTCTTCTCTATGAACTCTTCCGCTTATAGATTCATTCTCCACAAAGATACAGTATTTTTTTCCCCTCAAGGGGATGGCCTCATTTTTGAAGATTTCCTCCCGCAATCTCCTTTGCTCTCTGGAGTTCACATAAGTCATTTTATACCTATTCGTGAGTTTCCTCTGGGAGAAGCCACACATTAAACTGAAAAGATATTAACTATTATAATTGATTTGAACACAGCTTCTGAAAGGGTGATTTGCTACAGTATGCACAGAACATCAAGAGACCACAGACATGCTGTCTTTTGGAGGAATCAACTGGTGCCCACTAAACCCTCAGCATCCTTCAGTGATGGAACCCAGTTTGACCAGTGAGGCTGAAAGCCTCAGTAAGGCAGCTACTTGAGTTGGTGCTTCTTCCCCCAATTCTTTTTAACAACCTGCTCCACTACACATCACAAGTGTTATTAGCAGTATAAAGATCATATTTGTGCCCCGTTTATCTTCAAAGTCACCATAAAAGTGAACCTGAAGTCTATTACTCAAGCACTGCTACAGAATTCCGCTTAATTAAATTCTAAAGGGCTTAAACCAAAAATATACATTGCGATGATGTGGGATAGAACATAAACTTTTTAATAGTAGTAACCAAGCACATTTACCATTTCTACAGGTGTAATAAAAATGCTAATATATGTTAATGTTTAGTCTGTGGTTAATGTTTTGTCTTGTTAATTTCCCCAGGGCTTTTATTACTGATTTAAATCTGCCACACTGCCCCAGTGATTGCATCGCCTTCCACAAACGGCGCCACCCACGCTCTCAAATGAACGCTGATTAACAGGAGTGGAGAAACATTTGGCTAGGACAAACACTCTTATTATATGCTTCTAATCATTATATACATTTTGTCAGGAAGATGGGAAAGAGACAATTCCCAGCTCCCTCACTCTACTCACAGCAGAAGAATGTGATTATGGGCATAAAAATGAATTTACAAGCCTTTATTTTAGGAAGCACATCATTATTAGCTAAGTAATGATTGTTCTTCTGGTTCCAGGCACTCAAGCAGAAAGAACAAACTGAGTATGGTAACACAGATGTCTTCTATGAACACTCCAACAAAATTCCTCATTAATGGAGCACTATATGTTATTAATCAGCTCTATAGTATTACGATCTCCATTATTCAGACTGCAAGGATTACATAAGAGACAGCATCCTAACTCACTCATGCAGAGACAGGAATTGCAGGAAGTGACCTATTCTCCATGCTGAGGAGAACGTTTAATAATGCATCGCCCTTAAATAATGCAACGCTATAATGTGTAAAATGCACACAAACACTAATGCTTAAAATAACAGAGTGCCTGTCACACCAGTGCCCGCAGTGACGCCCAACACATGCTGCAAACATGTGCTACAAATGCTCAGGGACCCCTGCAGCCACCAGACCAGGTTGTGCTGAAGGCCATCACCACCTGGTTTGATGACTAGGTCCTTCAAACTGCTACAGAACCACAGAGGGATTAAGGAGGCATTTTTCAAAGCAAATATAACTTGATTTTTTATAGAATGGTTTGGGTTGGAAGGGACCTTAAAGACCATCTAGTTCTAAATCCAAATTCCCATCCTTCATATAGAGGATCACAAAATACTTTGCAGAGGGTCAGTATCACAGCAGAAACACAGGGCCCAGAGAGGACCAATGGGACTGGTTCTCAGGGCAAGGAGCAGGATGTGCACCACACACAACCAAGTGTGTCGACGTGACAGAGTTGACACAGGAGCTGGCAGGTCTGACACATGGCGTGGTTACATCATCACTCTACCCCAGAGACTGCATCATGGCGAGGGTGCATCAGCTCAGCAGAGCAGTGGGGAGCACAGGCGACTTTTTATGGGTTTCAATCCTTGGTGCCAATTGCTGAAGCTGGATGATTTCCACCTGCACTTCCCTCTGCTGTGTCAGGGTTCACATGCCTTAAATTGGAAAGAGACAACCACTGCAGCTCCACTCACTGCTCCCATTAGAACATGCCACCCTGTCCCCAGGAGGATGTGATGGCCAATGTACCATACATGTGCTGCAGCACACAAGCACCTCCAAACAGTGTCCCAGCATGCCCTGGCCCTTGCGCTGACCCAGCTTCTCCCAGCACAGGATGCCCTTTCTCTCAAAGGATCCGTGACCTTGGCTTGAGTCAAGCCCTTTCAAACCTACATAAAATAATGCAAACAAGATGTTTCTTCTTTCTTGCATCCCCAGCATGGAGTGTTTAATCCACCAAAGAAAGCAGCTTTGTGTTTCAGTGAAAGCCTGTTTATTGTTATTTATAGGTAGAGAAGAAGTCAGACTAAATGATCACAGTTGTTCCTTCTGCCTTAATAATCCAAGGCATATAATTAAAGCACAACTTCTCAAGTCAGCCTTTCCCTCCAGCATTTTGTTAGTTCCATATTTAACACAAAATTTGGTATTTCAGTTCGGATGGTTGGACCTCGGCAGCAAACCACAGGGCGGGCAGCTGGAGCCCCAGCCAGGGCTCAGACCCAACCCAGCCAGCCAACCAACCAACTGGGGAAGTCAAGAAAAAAGTATTTGCTTAATTTTTGGCACACACTTAAGCAGTTTTCCCAAGTGGAGATGTTTCCTGGAATGGGGCCCTGTAGCATACTAATGCACCATTATGGTTTTAAGTTAGATCTGCACAATCTGATATTTCTTAGACAACCAAACTAAGACTTTATTCTTGGAAGGAGAAGTCAGCCTTGCCTGGAAGGTTACAGCAGAGCAAAAGGGAAGATGTGGAAGCAAAATCCAGAGAAAACCAGAGCATGTTAGACTGACCAAATCCAGGTTCAGGAGCAGAATGGGGCAGTACCCAGAGTTCATCTCCTGGTGAAGCCCCAAGCCCCCAGCATGCTTCATGGCTAATGAGGTGGCAGAGCAGAGGTGGGGTACATGGCTGCTCCTGATGCCAGGCTGCTGCTCTGCCACTGGGACTGATCCCCCAAGGAGGTTGAAGATGCTCCAAACCCAAACAGCTGATTTCAACATAAGAACTGACTCATCTAACCTGACAGAAAATTTGAACTCAAGGTAGCAAAGCCCATTTCTGCTAAGGATGTTAAATACAGTTTAGTTATACAACTGCATTCTGTGCATGGTCTAACACTTACAAAATTGCTACTATGGGTCCCTAGAAGATCCTCCTATTGCAGCCAATTAAATCTACCCTATCCAAACAGACTGAGAAACAAGGAATTGGCTTGAGGGATCACCAGTTTTTACCAAGAACTTAAAAAAACCCTCACTGGGCAAAGCCGGGCAGCATGACAGCTCCAGGCAATTGCCATGCGCTTGTTATTTTCCTTCCACAGGTTAATCAGTTTCCTTGGCAGATTTCTGTGGGTTTTAATACTGCACCATGTTTGTGCCTATGGCACTACAGAAAGGAACAATCTGAGAGAAATAAATTCCTAGCAGCTTAATTTAGAGAGGAAAAACAGATACCTGCCATCAGTCTGGAACACAAGCCAGAGTCTGTAGAAGGGTATTTAACAGCAGCTGTGTCAGCTAGGTTGCAAATGTGGTCAATACCTACCAGTCTCTCTTCCCCCCTGCAGCCATGAGCCCAGATTCAATTATTCTTTCAGAAATACTTCATTAAATAATTAAAAAGTTACTGCATTACTTTCCCCCCTTTTTTTTCCTTAAACCAGACCGATTCAATTTTGCAAGTATAAAGCCATTATAATGTGTCAGCTAGCAATTAGCTACTGTACACTGTTTATTCTTTAATATAATTTTGAGTAGAAGGGCAGTATTCTCAGAAACGCAGCATTAACTTGTTCCTCAATGACTTTAATATGACTCTTTTCAAATTACTGCTCATAAAGTCTCAGGGAAGAAAAAATTACTGATGATATCCCATCTCCTTAATTAGTTCTCTCTCTCTCTTTCAGCAATCCAACAGCAAGTGTAATATTTATTTAAAATAGAGTGCACAGGGCTTACCACTAAATCTGCTATAACTGGTGATATCAAAACAAGCAGGTGAAAGGCAATGCCTGTTTTGCAGCCTGCACAGACCATACTCACAGGTACCCACAGCTTTTCAGATTTACATTTCAATAAATGCTCATACTGAAATCATCCCAAAGGTTTTTACACCATTAAGTACTTTTTGCTATGAAATGCCCTTCTCCCTTCCTATGGTGAATGGAAACCCTTCCTACCCCATAGGGTTTGGTACTCTCCATTCCTCCCCACTCATCAGCCCTTACAAAGGACCATCACCCTACTTATTTTAATCTTCAGATAGGAATAATCCCCCCAGCAGCAGCTTTTTTTCTCCCTCCATCCACCTTTCTCTTTCCAAACACCAGTCTTTGCTAAGACAACAAGGCTGGAGGCACCAAAACACTCCAAATCATTTCAACAGTTAAGTTGCTGAATTTCTTCAGCAGAAAAATTACAAGCATTTGTTTTCCAGCAAAGCTCAGAGCAATCTCACTCGTTATCCAGCTCCTGGCAAGAGGGGCATGAGGCTTTCCTCATGGCCATGCCACGGACCTCCCCAGTCAAAGCCTAAAAGAGAAGTGTAATAATTATCATTAAGGGAAAATGGTAAAAATATCTCCATGCAGCAGTGATTACCTGCTGGAAAAATTAATCCATTCAAGGCCAACAAAAGGCTTGGGAAGGCCCTGTGTTCTTTTTCCTTTTTTTTTTTTTTTTACTTCATCTGTTGATTTTTTCTTCGTTTTGACGCTACCAGATCCATAGAAATTTTTTCTCCCTGACAGTTAGGCCTAACCTAATCCAATTAAGGGTCAGCACCAAGAAAATATACCCAAAACATGGCAAACAAGGTAAAAAGGCTCCCATTAGATTTTTGCTCGATAAAGGAATTACATTTTTCCCAAAGACAAATAAGGCTTATTGAAAAGGTAAATCATTCTTTTCTATAAAGATATAAATATCTGCAGGGCTTTTTTGAGACTTTGTTGTAAAACATCTTGTTTTTACATGTACTGTGGTTAGAACAATTGAATTACAGAATCACTTACAACATTAGATTAGTTTCTGCCTGATTGAGAATATCTTTATAATGGAAATCAGTGTGCACTTTTAACCTGGTTACAATGCTATATGTCTGATTAATGTATTAAAGGGACTCATTCAATAATAGGCTGTTTGCAGACAGAAATTAAATTAATTCGACTTTATCACAACACCTTTATTAATGGCATCAAACGGAGGACTAGTATTTGATTATGGGAAGAGAATTCCTATAAACTGATTTACAATAATTCTAAAATGAGGTAGGAGAATCATTGGATGGAAAAAAATTGACTAAACACTTGTAATGCATTTTTGTTTGTCGTCATTACTTTCCACTCACCTTGCAAGCCGTAGGCTGGGCATTTCCCCAACTCTTGGAAAAGATAAACATCTTGCACCAAAATCTACAGGTGGGGAGTTATTAAATTTCCTTCTTGCTCCAAACAATGGGAATTGCATGCAGCAAGGCTCAGAGATGCTCGGGTTTTTAGCATCTGCTGGGCAAACCCTTTTGGGCCCATCTGCGCTGAGCTCACGGTGCCATTCTGCTCATCAAAGCCACCCCAGCATCACCTCCTGCAGCTCCCACTGCCCTCAAGTGCCCTTCCCTACATGGCTTTTGGGGTGTCCCTCAGGGAGTAGACAGAGGATGGATGACTTAAATATCAGCACAGGCAGTTGGGTATCTACAGAAATACCTGCATTGTGGCTCTCTGGAGAGCAGCAGCATGAGGTTTATTTGTACAGCAATATAGATCAATATGTGCAATCCCGGAGTTAATAAGCTTAAGAAAGACATAATTTAGAGCACATCAGTCACCCCCAAGTTATCCTCAGTAACCACCCGGTCTCCAGGTCACTGGCTCAGAGCATCATCTCTACCTTTGCCAACAGCACGGAAGAGAATTGGGTGTGAAAATCGATTAGGTTAGAAAGATACATCTGCATAAAGAATTGCAAAATTTGCTAGAAGCTGCCTTGCTTTTTCTTTTCTTTTTCTTTTTAAACAAAAATAACTCTGCCCAAGTAGCTTTAGGCTATCAGCACAGCTTTCTGCAGCCAGCCTGCTCTTGCTTAAACAAATCTTCGGAAGAATAATGCAGTTAGTAGCAAACTTCACCTACTGAAAGCAGGCTCCATGCCCTCGGGGGCTCATTAGTGGGGTAACACAACAGGTAGGGATGGAAAAGGCCACCAGTTCTTTTTGCAGTAACCTGACAAGGCAATGAGGACCCGGCAATGAGGGGTGCACTGATGCGGCAGATGGATGAAAAACCTGCCTCAACGGTTTGTTGGAATTTTTTTTCCAGCCAAACGTATTCAGCATCTTTCATGCTGGTACCTCAAAGCCACTTTAAAATAAGATGTAAAAATGATATAATTCACAGCACCACACACAGGCAGAGAATTCAAAATGAAGCAAACCACTCATTGCAACCCAGTCCCTCATCCTCTCCAGCCCAAAACAAAACACTTCTGCTCTGCCCGGGCAGCTCTGGGCACTATTTCTGCTTTGCAGAGAGCCGCTTTTAAGTTTCTGGTTTGTTCTTGGCTCATTCATCGGCATTGCTAATGGGAGAGATAGTTCTGGTTTTAAGGCAGCAACACTCACGGGGGTTACTGTCACTGGAAGTAAACTCAGCGCTGTTAAGATGAAGGATGCCCGGTGAATGACCCCGGATGGAGGTCTGAGTGGAAACTGCAGTCACGGATAATGAGGCCAAAAGAGGGTTTAGCGTAAAAAGCATAGAGAGATGGATATTGGTGAGCACAACTCTGGTGTTGCAAAGCTGCGGGTCTAAGCAAGGATAAAAATCTTCAGGAAAGGAAATGGGCCAGAATGTATTTTGCTAATAAAGCATCTATGTTAATAGGGGTTGCAGAAGGCTGCAGCAATCTGGGCAGCAAGCGAGGGAGCCATGTCTGTGGGGCTGATGCTCAGGGGTTTAATCTCTCTGGTCAAAGAAAGATGTGTGAGCAGTTTTAGCAGAGAATTCCAGAGGCAACTCCACCATTCCACAGTAAGTGTACAGGGCAATGGCACGTCTGGAGGCACCGAGTTAAATGAGAACAAAGGCAGTTCATGCCATGCATATCACTTCTTTGCAGGCTCCTCAGAAGCCAGGGGGGTCAGCCCACACCTAAAAGTCTCCTGTTTCTATCATACACCAGTTTCTAGCATCTTTCAGGTAAACCAAATCTAAATCTCAGCAAAGACCCAGAGCATGAGGCTGGTTTAACGCTGAAGGAAGTTCAGCTGTAAAGCTCATTTGCAAATATAGCCCCAGTGAAAGGGCTGTGCCCCAGCCCTCCCCTTTCAGAGAGAAAGCTCCTCTCTGGCCAGCACTGTCTCCCACAGTTTTTGGTGAAGACGAAGCCTCAAGACGTCAGGAGGGAACTTGCTGATGCTGTGGTCTTTGGTTCAGACTGAAACTCAGTTTTTATCTGCTTAAATCCAATCTACTTCAAGACCTCACATTATGTCCTTGACCATTACAATTTATTACAAAATCAGACAGCTTGAAATTTCAAAGCTTGAAGCTCAGAGGTGAAGGAACAGGCACCCCATACATCCCCTGCTGCAATGCTTTGGATGATATGACCACCAGTTCCCTCCTCTCTGACATCCCAAAGCATCCCAGGTCCAGCTGTCCAAGCCAGCTGTGATGGGAGACAGGAAAAAGAAAAGATATGAGAAAAAAATAAGCTGTTCTGTGCAGTGAAGAAAGCTGCAAAACATTGCAAAGCTGTGTAACCTCATTTCCAGCTGTTAAGACTGTATCCTGCCCTACTAACTCTGGGAGTTCTTTGTACTAATGACAGGGCATCCCAGAACCAAATATGTTTTTAAACACTCAGGAGCCAGTTGCAAAACAACAAATTAGCTCCTCCACTAAAACAAGGAACATGCAAAGCCACGGTACATGCAGACAGCTACACAGAACCAGTAATTAATCTGCAGGAGGTGTTTAGGCTTGTTCTGACTTCAGCTTGGAAAAGATGCAAGACATCCCATCACACACAAACCTGTGTGCATCTCACTCATGCTGCAGCCAACACGTGATTTGAAGGGAGATCAAGCCAGGCTCAGTGGGTGCTGTATGATATTCCTGCCCATAAAATGCAGCAGCCCTAAAAAGCTCTTTTTAAGCTGCGGAGTAGCAGGGACGAAGTTGCCACCAGCTGAGTGATCTGTCTCTGAAGTCAATAAACAGATTCGTGTGATCTTCAGTGCGAAGTTGGGTTGGACATCAAACACACTGTCAAAGGATGCTCCACGTGCTGCCGTGTGTGCATGCAGGGTGGAAGGGGCACTGTCAGCAGCTACCTCCTACTTTTTAATTTAAAAAGAGGCCTCACTGCAAATTCCCTTGAAATGGCACATCTCAGAGGTCAGAACATGTCCAGTTAAAAGGACAAAGGGAGAACAAAATAGAAGAGTATAATGTAAAAATTTACAAATAGAAGCAAAATCAAACGCTATTTTTAAATTAAACCTGTGCTGATGTTCAGTGCCACCTCCTCTGGCTTTGCAGTGACAGGGCTGAGCTTTGCTGGCCACTGCTTCCATCCAGCAGCTCTGCAGAGCCCCACACACTCAGTCTGCTTCATCCAGACCCAATTCAGTGACAAATTGACTCAAAGCCCTGTCATGCCACCAGGGCAAGCCGGAGGGCCCACCAGCATGCCACTTTGCCGACACTGGAAAAGGACAACCCTGACCAAAGATGTGCTACCCTGTATCCTCACAGGCAAAATTCTTGTTAGCAGTGAATTAATTAATTGTGACACCAATGGTCTCCCTCCCCAGGCCAGACAAGAGGTAAAGCTTTCACTAGGCTGAGAATAAGCTCTGAGTCTCACTCCCCTAGAGAGGCAAGTGATGGTCAAGAGCATTCATACCAAAGACCCTTCCAAGAATGAGATGCAGGCCCCTAATTTGTTACTGCGTATTTGAATACTAAACCAGAGATTTAAGTCCTGCAGCAGTGTGCCAAAACAGTTGGATCAAAATTGTTGATACTGGGTTACAAAATTACAGGCACGAATAACTTCTGCCCTTATTCTTTCAGCAACAAACAACATGGGGATTTCTAGCTCAAAAGCAACACCTTGAAATTCAGTGTCTTGCCATATGCTTCCCCAAGTGTCAGAAAATCTTTACTACCCAAAACCTCTTCAGACAACTAATCATAGTACTCCCAAGGTCTTTTCACAGGAATGGGAATGCTGCTGATGCTGCCCTCATAATAAGGTCTATTTTCATCCTGCAGGGAGAAGAGATGCTTGCTTTAACACGCTTATCAGGCACCTTACACTGCCTATCACAAAATGGATAACAAAAGTACACAATACACACACCTTGGGATAGTTCTGAGGGGGTCTGACATCACTGAAAACCAAAACTTCACCTGTATTTCCAGCTTTAAGTGAAAAATTGAGCTAGCTACCAGTGAGTATTAGAGAATAGCCTGAGGATTAAACTTTGCCAATAAAGAACTTGAAAATACAGAGGCTGTACATCCAGCTGACTCTCCCAGGAGTGATGCCAACAAAAAGCAACCCACATTAAAAGTACAAAGAAACCGATCTCGGCGTCTCAGAGGGAAGGACTTCACAAACAGCGCTGTAATTTCAAAGCTTTCCCCACAAATCTCTTGCTAGCTCTAGTACAGACAGAAAAATCCATTAGCAGATAGGAAAACTCACTGGAGCTCCCTGCCAGTGCAACCTGCTGAGCAGAGCAGCTTCCAGCAAGTCACCAGGTGATATGGCCCCAAAAGCAGCTCCTGGGTAGCATTTGGGGAAAGCCAGACTGGCATTGCCGTGCTGACAAATGTACTAAATCACTGTGTATGGCAACGGGTGGTATCTTCATTCCTGGGTGCCAAAAGTCTCTTTATTTACATATTCTTGATTTTCACCCCTGTGTATCTGCTGGAACTGCTATTTTGAACACACACCGCAGCAATGTTTCTGTGGTGCTACAACCAACCAAAGTACCGCTCATTTTTATAACATGCTCATGGACTCCCTGCCAGGATTCCCTAAAAATCTAGGGAAGCAAGTGTCCAGTTTTCCTGACTCTGAGGCTTCCCAAAGCCATCAGAGCTGGGTTCACACCAGGCACTCTCCCTGAACCAGGTGAGGTGAGCACTTCAGCTTTGGGGTAACATCAAATCCAGCCTGCACATTGGCATCACCTCCACAGCNTTCTGTTTTCTGTTACTGCCAAAGTTACTGTTGTTTGTTTGCCTTGTTATATATATTAGTAAGAGCTGTTATTCCTAACCCTCATATCTTTGCCTGAAAGCCCCTTAATTTCAAAATTATAATAATTCGGAGGGAAGGGGGGGGTTGCATTTTTTCCATTTCAGGGGAAGCTCCTGCCCTCCTGGACAGACACCTGTCTTTCAAACCAAGACAGCACCTCAAGCAGCACAGCTGTATAACCTAGTTAACCCAGACCTAAACAGTCTTTTAGAGGTGTTTGCAGGAAAGTAAAACAGCAGGAATCTACTCACAGGACAAGCACATTGGGAATTGCATGCTGTTCCCATATAGCACTGGCACCTTTCTGCTTCCTTCCTTCCAACAGGTGCAAGTGGTTGAACAAAGCTCCAGTTAATTTTGCAATTTAAAAGGATTTTCTAGAAACTCAGTCATCAGTTCTGAGTGAAAAAAAAAATACTTTGCTGACCTCCTTGCTCTTTCCTTTCTAGGCAATGCTCCGCAGGTAGTCCTGCACAACTGACTGCAAGGGGAGTAGCAGGGGCTGAGCAGCTGGGTTGCATCAAAAATGGGGTGGGCAGCAGGTTGAGGGAGGGGATTCTGTCCCTCTGCTCTAGTGAGACCCCCATCAGGAGTATTTCCTCCAGCTCCAAGGTCCCCCCAAAATAAAAAGGTCATGGACCCATTGGAGTGAGGGTGGCAAAGTTGGTCAGAGGTCTGGAGCATCTCTGCTATGGAGACAGGCTGAGAGAGTTGGGGCTGTTCAGCCTGGAGAAGAGAAAGCTGCCAGGAGACCTTACTGCACTTTCCAATGCCTAATGGAGCTCCAAGAGAGCTGGAGTGGGACTTATTAGAAGGGTATGGAGTGACAGGACAAGGAGGAATGTCTCTCAGCTGACAGAGGGTTAGATTAGATATTAGGAAGAAATTATTGACTGTGAGGGTGGTGAAGCACTGGCACAGGTTGCCCAGAGAAGTTGTGGTTGCCTCATCCCTGGCAATGTTCAAGGCCAGGGGGGATGGGGCTTTGAGCAACCTGGTGTAGTGAAAGGTGTCCCTGCCCATGGCAGGGTGGTTAAGAGCAGATGATCTTGAAGGTTCCTTCCAACCTAAATCATTCTATGATTCTAACCTCTGAGGAGACCAGCTATTACATATGTAAGACCCCCAGACGGATTGTCTCCCTTCCAATTCCAATAACAAAAAAAGCATTAACTTCCAGGGGTGCTGGGGTTGAATATTTTATTAAGCTTATTTGTACTGCATCTCTCCAAATTGCCTTGGTTTGTTGCAAAAAGCACAAACAGACTGACTTAAATCACTCTTCCCTATACTCGATGAAAATATCTACAAGAGGTGGACATATTAGGCAGATTTTCAACCAGAGAAAAAGTAGAAGATTAGAAAATTAATATAGATATAGGCCTAGACAGCAAATTTTTTCCCAATGTGCCCTGAGAGTCAGCCTCCTTGATAAAATATTTTAATAGCAGGTTTTAGGGGTGAAGTTTTTAAGCACACAAATTGTAGAAATAATAAAGCCCTAACACACACCACTGCTGACAAATTAGCTACTAAAGCAAGGTTTGGGATGGGAACTGTTTACTGCCACATTACTGAATTCACTCTTCGGCACTCTTCTGTTGTTCTTCCAGGAACAACCCACAGGCTCCCATTTAAATGCATGCCTGGAGGCACAGTTTCCAAAAGCAGATTTACAGCAGTATGACTTCCTCCTCTTGGGGACTGCAGAGCCTCTCAGAAACCTACCTGGAGGCTCTGCAACACCTCTGAGCTCAAGTTTATGTGCCCTTTGTAGCCAGGTCTGCTCAAAGCTACAAATGGGTCCAGGTCTGTGTGTGAACGCCCACACCCAGCCTAGGGGTGGGTGGCAAGTGGGAATCAGAAACAACCACATGGAGAAAAGACGCTCGGTCAGGTAACATACCTGAGGATCTGAAATACCAGGAGAGAAAACTACTGCTACAGAAATGCTGCCAATACTGTGAAAAACAAAAGAAGCCCAAAGGACAGGCAAGGGCACTAGTGTTGTTATTCATGGTGTAATCACTACGGGCATGGAAGATAAGTTTCCATAATTCCAGAGGATTTTAATGACAATTAAATAACCTGTCATTATTCTTAATACCATACAGGTAAACAGTACTTTGCCTACAGAAACAATGGTGGCCAAGGTCAGTAATAAAAGAGGTCAATATGAGAAGCCAGGGCGAGTGTAAAACCCCACGTTTTCAAAGACAACCCCTGTGGCATTTCATACTTTGGTATGACTGCAGTGTCTAGAAACAATCATATTTACAGGAAAACAGTAAATACAACTGTTTGCTTCCAGGTATATTCTTCGAAACTCAATATGTACTGTTAAGTTTAACAGAGGAACTTTCATCATAGCATAGCTGAATAAAAAAGTTGTATTCTATCATTTACAAAGTGATATCTTACAAAGATATTTACCCCAGATTACCCCAGGTCCTGATGCAGCTCAGCTATTAGAGTCAGCCCTCTGCAATACTGTAATTAAGACTATCAGTGCTTCCATTATTGCTTGATTTCTCCACTGAACAGTTCATATCCTCATTTGTGGAAANAAAAAAAAAAAAAAGTTGCTCTGGGCCCAGGTCTGACATAAGACCCTTAGCTGAGCAACATCAATGTTTTTATTTAAAACTTCAAAAAGCCAGCGGCCATTCTCTTTTGGTGAAAATTGCCAGGCAACTGGCTTGTTTGGCTTGGACTTTTTTTTCTTCACTCCAGTAACTCAAAAATGTCTCTGGAGCAGACAAACAAATCACAGAAGTATTAAATAATCAAAAGCAGTTATGTTTAAGTAAGTACCTAGCTACATATGGCACTAATGAATTCCAACAGCTTTATCAAGTACAAAAGCACTGAATGGTTTTGTAATGCCCAGTAATTTTTTATTGTAAAGGAAGTCAATTTGTGTTCTGGTTTGGCAGAGGATGGGCAGATTGTAGCTCTACTGTTTTGTCTTGACTTTAGTGGCGCTCCATCTACTTGTCCTCCCACAAGCATGTTCTCAGATAGAACAAAGTGTAGACAGATCAAGGTGTCAATATTCATTAATACAAGGGACAGTCGTGTTTGTTCACTATACACATGGACATCTCCAAGAAAAAGTGCATTTTTGTTGTTGTGCCAATAAAAGAAAGATATGGGAGAACAAACACTGATCCTTTCAGGATCCTACAGCAATGCTCAGGTCTGTGCTCACAAAACCTGGCACACAGCCCACATGCATAATGCTTCTGCTATGCCTTAGCACCTACAAGCATGGTGGGTTCACTGATGCAAAACATGCTGGATGCTTTTGCTCACAGTTGAGTATGTCCATGGATCTTTTGAGATTAAACAGGCTCACTCTACATATAGAAGTAAGTTTTGTTTCTTACTGCCCTGGAAATGCCAACTGGGCTTGGGGTTGAGCTGGGTTTTCTCTCATTATCAGCTGTAACATGAATTCTCCCTCTCACATGAACTCAATGTAAATCTGCAGTTACATCTCTGCTCCTTTGCTGTTCCAGAGAGGGTTGACTGATGGTTCTGGCTGATGGGAGAACAACTTCCCCTGGCTCCACGGCAGTAGACCTGCTGCTCCTGGACTGTCAGCTGTAACCTCCCTGCACAAGTAGTGCTTGGCAGGCTGCAACAGTGATTTTCTGCAGAAAGGGAGTAAGGCAGGTTGAAAGCCAGTGTCTTGCAATGTACCCTGGAGCTTAACATGCTGCCCATAAGTCCTGCCTGGGCCCATCTGCCCAGGTGACCAACACACAGCCCAGCCACAGACTCCTCCTGGTCACTGCAGCACAAGAGTAATCCAACCCAGTGTAATTTGGTCCCTAAACCCCTTCTAAGCAATGCAGAAAGCTTGCTCCATGTGTGCCAAACTACCTGGGGTGGGAAACTACTCAAGTGCCACCATTTTATTTCACAGCCTGCACAAGTGTGGTGGCTGAGCAAAGCCAGCACAAAGAACAGCACGAAGTGCTGCTGGTTGAGTGCCACACAGCTCAAAGCCCATAAGCTGATATATTTCCATGGTCCCCCCGCAAAAAGATAAGAGTTACTTACAGTGCCAGTAGTACAGTGACCTACATAAACACAGTTCTTTTGTAAACAGGAGTCAAGAATGGCAGGAACAAGCAGCTAACAGGGAAACTGTCAGATTTTAATCATCATTGGCTTTAAGCAAACTATTACAACACTCCTGCACCTTTGCCCCATCCCCAACTCTTCCCTACCTACATGGAGCAGCTCAATTGTGTCTCAAGAAAAATCCCCTCTGCGGAACAAGCATCATATAATCACTGTACATTTGTCCTTGGTGTTCAAACAGAGCAGCAGAATTCTCAGAACAAGACAGCCTCAGTTTCTCAGGAGGCTCAGAAATTCACACAATGTGTTTTTAAAGAGTCAAGTAAAAATAAGAAATAATCTCATCCCTGCAATTAAATGCAGCCCAAAACTGGAACGAGTTACTAAAAGATGGAGAATCAGCTCTTCTTTGGTAAATCAGGGGATGCTACGGCACGTCTCTGCTTGGCATCCATTTGGACGTACATTTTTTGTGATGTTAAAGGAGAGCAGGACCAGCCTTTTGAGAGCTACCCAGGGCAAGCACAGCACTCAGGGAAAACTGAAGACACTGGGACATCTCAGCTCCCAACCTCACATCCCAGGACAAGTCCAGAGCCTTCTGCTCTGACAAACCTAAAAAGAGTCAAAGCCCTTAATGGAAACCCAGGCCCTGCAATCACCAGTTTCAAATGCTACCAAAAGTTTTGGAAGATCAGAGAGGGTGGGAAGGGGCTGGTAATTGGAGCATTTCAGTTTTGTTGGCAGGAGGAACCGGACAGCTCGGTTTCAACACAGAGTTCATGTACAAGCCATGGCAGGGAGCCTGGGGAGCTGCAGAGAACTACTCACAGCTGTTGAGAGCTTCCCTTCGTTCTTCTGCACGTGGATGATGGCATCGCGCACCACAGAGAACAGGCTCAGGAGGACGTGCTCCATGTCATAGATGCCATGCATGCCTCTGGTCAGCCCCTCCAGAGACCCAATGTACTCCTTCCAGAGGTTCTGGATCTCCAAGACGCCTGCCAGGCATCCCTGCATCACTGCTCTGCAGTAGCCAGCACAAGGCTTGGCCAGGAGCAGCCCCTGGCAGTGGGAGCAGTACCACATCTTCAGCAGCGCCCGTCCACAGTCCTTGCTGAATTTCAGGTGGTCAGTAGTGTTTATCACCTCAATCCCCAGGTTCAGTGCCTGCAGAAAGACTCGTGTGGCCTGCAGAGACTTGGACACCTGTGTCATCATCATCTTCGGGTAGTTCCCAAAGACTTTGAGGTCTCTCCTGGCTGCCCGCAGACATTCAGTCATTTCCACAGAGGGATCGGGGAAGCCGGGATTAATCAAGTGAGAGTAAACCAAAGGGAACAAACTGTCAAAAAATTCATTTACCATGTCATTGACACTGATGTCAGAGCCTAATATGTACAGCGAGATATCAGTAAAAAGTTCTCCAACAAATTTAAGAGCCCTGGGCCCCATGCTCTGGTAGTAGATCCTAAACATGCTGTTGGTGAAGTTTCTTGCATGCCGCACTACAATTTCAAAGGTTTCTGCAAAACAGAACAGAAAAAAAAAAGTTATTAAGAGACGGTGAGCTCAGAAACAGGGAGGATAATGTTCTACCACATCACTGCTGCCAGGGCTGACCCCATCCTGCCTGCCTTGGGTGAAACACCTGCTGGTAGCCGTGCCTGCTGCAAAACACCAGCACCAGCAATTTCCAGGGGAAATGCGTAAATTCTTCAAACAGAAGCTGCATTTCAAAATGGCAAAAAAGCCTATGATCTAGTTAACATTTCAGCTTTTAAAGAAAATATTGATTCAAGAAAAGGGCTAGACTGCAATTTCTTTCTCTCCCTCTTTCATATTGATTTGAAATTAACAGGAATTCTATCTCCAGACTTAGTTTAAGGCAGAGATAAATGCTTGATAAACTATACAGTGTTTAAAATCAGGAAACAGTAAATGCTGACATTCTGTTATGAAAAGGAAAACATTTATAGGAGTTTAATCACAGATAATATTCTGACCCAACCCCAGAAGGTGCCCTGCACCAAGTGTCCTCAACACCACTGGAAAAGCCCCCACAGTGCTGCAGTTTTCCCAAATGCACCAGGCTCACTTCAGCTGCAGATCCAGTGTTTCATCTGCCCTGGATGTGAGCTGCTCCATTGTCCAAAGCGATGCTGAGAGACAGTGATGCCATGTTCACCTGTGGGTGCCCAGCCAGGAACACTCTCATACATACCAGGTTGTCCCAAACTGTCCATGAAATTTAAGTTTTAGACAGAGACTGTCATTTTTCTAGAAAAAAACACAATGCATTTTCCCATCTCTACCTTCAAAGACTTTAGGACTTTCAGCCCTCACCTCCTCCACAAGGTGAGCAGGGAAGACCCCACAGTCATTGCACAGTTATTCCTTTTATTATAGCCCTCCTCATCAGGAGGCTTCCAAAATGTCCAGACCTCACTATATAAGGACAACATACCTACACACACACCAGTTTGCATCTTAAAGCATTAGAAGGGGAGGCCATCAGGGCAAACTAAAGTCTTTTTCTTTGGCCAGCTTGCTCTATCAGCCCATGTCCCACCATCCAGGGTACTATTTATAAAATGCTACAATTAATGAACAGCCTTTTGGGTCACAGGTCACTAACACCCCACAATGTAACTGCTCTCAACTCTGTCACTCTGGAAACACACATCCTGGCTCAATTTGCATTAAAATTATTCATGTTCAATAATTAAAGGGAGTGTTTAATTTTTAAAGCCATAAGAGTTATTTCCCCCATTTGTTAAGGCTGGAATGCAGCTGAGCATGGCCTGACACATCTCCACAGGGGTTCAGTATCAACACTACCACAAGCAATGTCGGGCCTTGCTGCTCGCCCTGCATAACCTCTTACATTACTCTAGAGCTTTTAAGACCATCACATCTCCAGGACTTCCAGCTCTTTCTTCCTGGGTGCACCCTATTCAGGAATGCCTGGAAGGACAGGGTGCTGGTTGCTGCACCCCACCCCAGCACACAGAAAGCTGTGGTGTAAGCAGTGCAGAAATTACTTGTGCAAACAGTGTCTCCATCCTATCTGGTGCCTGCACACCTCCCAGGCGTTCTGCTGAAGCATTTTGTCCACAGCTCCAGACACTCGCACCAGGAGTGTCCCAGCAAGCCAAGAACAACCATCTGTATTCCCAGGCAACAGCAATCCTTCGCTCCTCACAGCACAGATCGAGGGATGCAGTGGTCCAAGGACACGGGGCCCCTCTCTCCCTGCCTCCCTCACCACAACAGCCAGCATCCCACTCCTCACCCCCATACAGAGGATGGCAAAGCTCTCTAGGCACAACGGCAAGTCTGACACAGACTGGGCTGTGCAAGCAGAGCAAACTCTGGTTGAACTATTATTAAAAGTTTTAAAACAAAAAAAAAGTCTCTTTAAAGAGGGCACGCGGATTACAAAACTTTTTTCCCCCCTCTTTATTCTCAAGAACACCAGAATAGCTTTTGCCTCAAAAAGCACAAAGAACTTTTTGGACCAGTGTTTTTTTGACAGCAGTGGAGACAGTGCCAGGATTTTCATGCTGTGCCTCACCATTCGCCTTTACCCTCTTCTCTGTTAGCTCCATTTAGAAAAAGTCATCACTCCTCCATTTTCTCGCTCCTCTGTGCTTTGCCAGTTCTCATCAGAGGCAAAAGAGTCTTCACTGATTAGAAAAATATTCCAAGCTCCTATGCAAACCTCCTATGGCAAGAAAGGCTTCAGAAAGGAATGGAAAACAGTGGCGTATCAGAAGAGCATGCACACACAGTCCCACTGCTTTAAAGGTCATGACATGCACATAATTTTTATCGTAATAACTGGCTGAGAGTGTCTATTTTATGTGCCTCAGAGCTTTTGCATATATCCATCAGAAAGCACAACAGGGACTATAAAAGCATATGGAGACTCCTGCTGCCCTATTAATAGATGCAAGAAATAATAAAACTTTGTAAAAAAGAAGTCTTACACATCCAAAATCTCTCCCACCCAACTCCCACAGTAGTTGCTTATTCTGAAATATTCCTCAGAAACCGCTGGCTGCAGGAATTCTAAATCCCCAGCTGCCAGCAGCTTCAGTGACCCTCGGCCAGCCTCCAAGCACTTCAAAGTGGAGGAAACTTTGCGGGTCAGTCCCCTGCACTCCCACGAGGGAACATCACAGGGACACAGAAGGGACACTGCATTACAGAAGCAACATGGGCTTCTAATCCCCCATAAAATCCCACAGCCTGGATTTGCTGCTGGTAAAATCTGCCCCACTCATGACATGGCATTATTGAAACTCTCATTGCTGGAGGATAATTTAATCTTTCCTCTCTTCTGGTTTCTTTTTGATTTTGGTTTTTTTTTTAATTTCAAGGATATTTTCAAAATCTGCCATTTAAGGCAGCTGTTTTGCAAATCTGGCTGAAGCAGTGTGAATACAAAGCAAAGCATCAGACTTGCCCCCAACTTCAGCAGGCAGAAGCACTGCATGGCTGAGCAGGGCTCACGTTTTACAGTCTCCATCACTGTAGAGTATACACACAGATGCGCACACAGCAGAGTATAAAAAATGTTCCTTTAAACACATTTGCAACAAAAGAATGGCTCAAGCTAATCCCCATCCTTTATTGGATGCAAGGAGAAACACAGTGACCAAGGATGAGAAAAAGGCAGATGCCTTCTTAATAAGTACCTTCTTAAGCTACTTAATGCCTTCTTGGGATCAGTATTTAATAGTAAGACCAGTTTTTCTCCATGTATCCAGCACCCTGAGCTGGAAGACAGGGATGGGCAGTAGAATGAAGCCCCCATAATCCAGGAGAAAATGGTCAGAGATCTGCTACTCCACTTAGATACACACAAGTGGGACTGGATGGGATCCACCCAAGGATACAGAAGAACTTACAAGGCCACCCACTAGCCATCATTTACCAGCAGTCCTGGTTACCCAGGGAGGTCCCAGGTGACTGGAGGCTGGCAGATGTGACAGTACCTGGGAAGGTCAGATCACCTTGAGTGCCATCATATGGCACGTACAAGACAACCAGGGCATCAGGCCCAGCCCACATGGGTTCATGGTCCTGCTTGACCAATCTCATCTCCTTCTATGATAAGGTGGCCAGCTTGGTGGATCAAAGAATGGCTAGGGATGTTGTCTACTAGGACTTTAGAGAAGACTTTGGCAACGTTTCCCACAGCATTTCTCTTGGCGAAACTGCCTGCTTGTGACTTAGACACCTGTCCAGGAAAGAGAAACCCAGGGAGCATTTGCAGGATGGGAGCCAGAGCATCATCACCAACCAAGCACTGGTGCCTTGGTACTGTATATCTGTTGACTACATCAGTCAAGGGCAGTTTATCAGGACTCCCAAAGGATGAATGAAACAGCTGAACCTACTCTAGACCACAGGTATTAGTCACTAGCTGAAAAGCACAGGCTATTACTTATTTCTCAGGCTGGACTCTTGCTGAAGTACCTGGAGAGGACTTGCTGCCCGATTCCAGCAACCAGAAGGGAAGGACTAAGCTCCTTTCAAAGTGCAAAAATTCCCCAGAACACAGCCCAGGGAGAGCTGCATGGCCACTGCAAACTGGCAATTAGAGAAAATAAATTGTAAAAGAGCATAGCAGTGCCCTGAGTGGGGATTACTGGCAGGAAACGGAAATCACTGCATTCTCAGCCCAGCTAATGAGAGTCTGCTGCTTAGTAAAATGCCAGCTTTCCTGAGAAAGCGCGCTGGCTCCTAAGATGCAGCAACTTCAAAGGGGTCAGTGGCGGGGCCAGAGGAGCTCCGGATTAACCTACTGGCTGCCCCAGGCTGCAGGAGGCTCCAGCCAAGTCTGCCACTTGATGGTTTATTTAAGAGATTATGTGATGCAGTTGCCTGAGCCACAAGAAGCCGGTATAAGTGACCCCAACAAGCCATTCCCATACAACAGCCCACCAGAGAGGGGAGAGCCAAAATCTGATGGTAGCTGCAGAGCTGGGGCAGCTACAGAGATGACACCTCCAATTCCAAGTTCAGCAAGTGCTGTTTCACAAGCAGCTGAAGGTGTTTGGAAAGGTGCTGCCAGCCAGAAACAAGGCCTGTCCTCCTTTTGCCTCCCATGCCAGCTCACCAAAGATCAGCATCACAGGAGCTGCGTGGAGCCACGTCCACACACCACTGTGACCACTGGGAGGAGAGACAGCAGGATCCACCGTGGCAGTCAGGTACCATGACATGCCATAGGCTTCATGCTGACCCTCCAGTAATGTGCTGCTCTGGTTTTGCTGTAAAGCCAAGCTTCCAACATGGACAGCTGCCCTTCTCGGGGTGTCACACAGTACAGCAATCAAGTCCTCTTTGGCAACGGCTCAGCAAAGGCAAAGGGGCTGCACAGCAAAACCTGCTGCACCAGCAGCTCATCATCCATGGGGCACCTGGGAAGGGAACAAGATAGGTGAAGGTGCAGGACTGCGTCACCCACGCACCCCTCAGCACATGGATACCAAGGCATTAAAACTGCACCTACAACCTTGATTTTCCTGTTTCTTGACATCTAGACACATAAATCCTGCAACCATAAACTCTCTCTGAACAGGGAAGCTTCCACCATGGCTACTCCCGCTTCCTCTTGGGAGCTGAGCTCACAACTCCCATTTGCTCTTGTGCAAAGGATTGTTTGCTTAAAAACTTGCCTCCCCACACTTAAGACTAGTGGTCTTATCTTGACCACTAAGATATATCTTCACAGGGGAGGAACTACAACCTTTGTTATTCCACTACCAAGAGGCAGTAACGGCAAGGCTCAGAGTTTTTTGGGGTGAGAAAACCAGGCAAGTAATCCTAGGCAAGGTCATGGTGTCACCACCATTTCCCTATGCCCTCAGAAAAGCTCCAGGGCCATCTCCTCCAGGAGTTTGCGGCAGAGTGGTGAATCCTCATGAACTATCTCAAACTGTAAAATAAACAAGAAACTGATTTCCATGCAGCAGAAACCTCCCTTGAGGTCAACACAGATCACTGCAAGTCAGCTGAATTTCCCTCCGCAGATGACGACGATGCATTTTGTGATTCCCTGCACCTTCCCCAGGATGCTGCTGCTTGGGAGCACCACAGGCTGCAAACATGGCACACAGTGATTCCCTGTCCTGCACGTGAAACAATTTTCAAATCTTACCAGCTCCACAAAATGCACTTTAAATGCCTTTTAGGTATGAATGTGCTCCTCCTCCCACAATGAATCTCATCTATGATGCAACTGCTCCAGGGCAGCAAGTGACCCAGCTCCTGAAGCTCAGTGGATTTGCTCAAGTCCCTCTTTTAGGCTTCAATGGGTCTCCTCGTGTCCCTGGGTTTGCTCCCCAGGCCTGTCCCTGGAGGGTTCCTGCTCACAGGGCCTGACACCAAACTCTCTGCACAAGGCACAGCAATAACTGCAGGGGTCAGAGAGCCTCTGGTCTGGCCAGACTTTGCCTGCCTTGGCTCCATCTGATCTCTGGCACTTCCCTGTTGATGGCAAAACTTCTCCCTTCACTTCTCAGGACACAAATAACAAATCATCAGGAAAGAGCTTGGCACTGGAATCTCTCAGCCCCCAGGAATCATTTCCACCCTGAGACAATCTGCTCCTAACACAATCACTGCATTTCCTGCAGGCCCAAGGTTCCCAAACCTTTAAAAATCTCTTACATCTAAAAGCCAAAACTGCTGAGCCCCTCAAAAACACTACACTAACATCCATGGACTGGAATTCAAATGTTCATCAAAGAAATGCTAAAAGTTTGGGTGTTTGTAAGCTCAACCAAGTATTATCTGACCTGGCTCTTGCTGTGGCACTGCTCAGAAGTGGCAAAAGAAGCCAGGGGAATCCTCATGTGAGTGAGCTCTAAAAGGAAGAAATGCTTATTTAATATCTCCAACTTCAGCCCCATCACAATAGCCTGTGTTCCCAAAACACAACAGAGCTCACCAAGAGAGGAACAACTGTTTGCAATAACGGCCTGGCTGCCACAGGCACTACTGGTGAGATGAACCCCAAGTCATTTTTCAAACAGCAGGTAATATTTATTTACCAGCTTGGAAAAGGTTTGCAATATATTGAGCAGAAAGGAAACAAAATCTAAGAGAATTTCCCCTGGCAGCAATAAGAGCAACCTCCAGATTTGTTCCATTATGATTTACACTACACTGCAAGTTTTTAACAACATTATCTGGAAACAAAAGCTCTTCTAAGCAGTATAATTACTTTTGTCTATGGCATTACAAAACTCATCAGGTGGTGCCACTGCTGCTCTTGCAGGGTTTGTTTCTCCGAGCTCATTTGGGTTTAAAGCTTAGGAAATGCTTTTTTTTGCAACTATGACACAGCCTTTTGGATTACTTTTACAATATTGTCGCCATAAAAATTATGGTCTCAAGCTCCCAAGATTATGAGATTAGCTTCAAAGCATTAGTAATAAAAAGTAGAACAATTCAGTTATTCTGTCTTCTTAATTTTAAGCCATCAAGGCTACCTTTGCTCCATCACCACCAGAGCAAAGGTCCAGTCTTTAAATGAGATGGGGCTCCTTCCAGCCCCATGCCCACTGCCTTCACTCCCACAGGAGTCAAGTTACAAGTTTCCAAGCCAGTGTTGCTCACCAGCCATTGCCAAATCCTTACGCTTTTGTCAGAAAAGCATCTTCTCCTAATTATCTCTTTCTATCAAAATACCAAGCTCCAAAGCCATTTATTTTTAATTGTTCAGTTTATCTAGTGCCCTGACAGTTTGAAATACACTCCCTGAAGTTTCTAATAAAAATACTGTATGATCCATCTCATTACACCCACTCAAACTGCTCTGAAAACGTGCTCCTGTTCCAGTCCAGGTAACAGTCCAACTGTTACACAATTAGTCACACTGTGGTTCTCCCATTTAATATTTATATCCTGCACACAAAAACTTTGTTAATGCAGACATTAGAGCTCACCAACACAAGCTGCTACCGGCCCAGAAGCAAGGAAACAAGAAATGCTGGTGTCCACAGCTCCCCACTTCCAACCAGCCCGTTGCCTGGACCAGACCTTGCCTGGAGGGAGTTCAGCGCAGTGCTCTGTACCCCACACTGGCATCCACAAGTCATGACAGCAAAAGGCAGAGTCAGGGGTGCTGGAATAGACCACAGGCAAACAGTGTTTTTTTGAGGGGCACCAGGATGCCTTGAGAGATCTCTAGAGACCCTTGGGAGTACCCAAGTCAAATCGGAAACCTACACTCCAAGTGAAAGCTAAAAATACCCCAAAAATCTCACAGCCAACACCTCACAAGAATGACTCTGCAGTAAAATCTTTTCCGGGGCTTCATGCTTGAACACATGGCTTTGGCCTTTTTGATTAAATATGGGTTGCACATCTATTGTATAATGTGCTTTCCTAAGCATCAAGAAAGATAACGCTTCGTGCCATGACAGATGTGTGAATGCTTAACAGATTCCTGAAAATTTAATAACGACGAAGTTAAAAATGCAAACAGTCGAGGCTGGCGCAAGTGGTGAGTGAACATGATTCTTTATCAAAATCAAAGGGCAAGAGGAATAAGGGCCTGGAGAAGCAGGCTCAATCCAAGCCCTGGGAGCGCAAGCCGGAAAAGTAGAGAGAGAGGATGTAAGAGGCTTCTGCAGCTAAAAGGTAGCTCTGGTAGAGGTAATGGTTGTACCTTTAGGTACAAAGGCTGTTGGATGAGAGAAAAAGAAACTTCTCTCCATGCCCCTCATGCCTCCATCCTGATGCTGAAACCCACATAAGGCCCAGGGTTCAAGTTCACCTTCCCCATTTTTTTTATCCCAAATACTTATTTTCTTTGCTCCTAGTCTCTCTTATCTCTTCAACTTGCTGCAGAGACAACAGACTCCATCTACAAGTCTTATTTCAAGCCAGGTGCTCAACCAGGGAGCACAGCCCAGTGCAGCAGGAATAGCTACAAATACCTTGGGAAAAGGAGCTCTCTGCCCTGGGTAAGTGAGCAGATATTACAGACCCAGGCATTTTACCATTGCAAAAGCACATCTAGGATTGTTTTGTTTTTATTTTTAAACACAAAGTGCATTTCTCCACCCCCCACCCCCGCAAAAAAACCAACCAGACCAAAACCAAACAACAAACCTCAACAAAACAAACAAACAAAAGAGAAAAACAACAACAAAAACCCAATAAAATCCCACTACTTGGTCACCAACACAGCCTTATTTTACTAATTGGAGGCTGCAACATTCACCTAATGGGGTTATAAAGATATCGAAAAAGCAGCATACCTCTTCAAAGACGAATGACAAGCCACACATATCAAGCAGAGGGCAAGTGATTTCATGCAGTCCCATCCAAATTTACAAACCAAGCATTTTTAAAGACCAGGACACCAATTTGCATAGCTCCTCCATATATTTTAAACTAAAAGTTACAAGCAACTTCTGAAAAATGCAAGCCTAGCAAATTCCTTTACTCATCAGAATAAATGAAGATAAAGCAAGCCACCAGGTCAAGTTGAGCTTGTATTCAAAAAATCGAAAAAAATTCGTTGAAAGTGCATTGGTCTCAGTAACTTTAGAGCAAGGCAGATCTGAGACGAGCTTTCCAGGCTCCCTTTCATTGCAGAGGGCTTTTATCAGCCTGTTAAGTCTCCAACAATGGAGAGCAGACTATTTATTTAAGCAGCAAATTCCTTCCTTAATAATCTCTCCTGGCCAAATTCTCTTTAAAGTTATCTCAACTGTCTGATGAAAAGCAAATGGCAGAAGATCGGTCCTTGATCCCTACAGTAACATGTAGGACTTGCACTTATTTCAGGGCACCTGTTGACCACTCTTTAGTCACTCCAGCCCATTTATTTCTGTTATTAGTTTCCTACCTGCACCAGCAGAACTTGGGAAAGCCATTTAGTCAGTAACATACAGCAACCAATATCGGTATAACTCTTCCCCCTAAGGAGTGACTGTTTCCAAGACACAGAACAATGTCCAGGTTCTCAAAAGCAATTCAGTGATTTTCAAGCTGGTTTTGTCTCAAGACACCTCAGAGAAAGAGGTTTCCAACATGGAAATAAGACTGTGGATCACCTCAGGAGCACATGTGCAAGCAGCCATTCCAACGCCCCCTGGCAGCACCTGACTCACTGAGCATATGCCGACTATTTTAGCCACATCTTGCTCTTGCTCGACAGGGAGCAAGGTACCCATCCCCGCTCCTGTCTGAAACACCACAGGGGCTGACACAGGACACCATACTCACAGCAGCACCCCTGTAACAGGACTCAAGGCATGCCAGGCACACAAACAGCAGGCGCTATCTCCATCCTTAAAAAAAAAAAAAAAAAAAAAAACCTACCCATGGCTCCAGTTTCCAGCCTGAGCACTCTCCAAAAACTAGATTCACTTCTTCTCTTCCTTCCTCTGTGGTACCTTGAGTGGAGCCCCCCAAAACACTGGTGGGTTTGCTGGGGGAGGTTGGGTATTGTTTTGTTTGTTTGTGGGGAAGAGCGGTTTGATGGGTTTTTTGGGTTGGGTTTTTTGTGGGTTGTCTTTGTTTGAGCAAGGGTTATTTGCTTGGCTTTTTCAGGGGGTTGTTGGTTTGGAGTTTTTTGTGGGTTCTCTTTGTTTGATTGATTTTGACTTTGGTTTCTGAGTTGGTGCATGGGCAGGTCCCAGCCCAGGGAGGAAGCAGAAGGTGGGACTTCACGTCCTGGTGGCACCAGCTGAGCCCATAGGTGGTCCATACCCAGCATTCCACACAGCTCCTGCATCTTGCTTGTCCTGGCTCAAAGCCCTGGTTTGATTAACACTCATTTTACAAGGAAGATGTTTGATCATCTCTTTCTTCCCCGCTGTGAGAATAAGGCAACCATTGTAACAGGAGCACAAGATGATGATTTGGCTCTCAAGAGCAAGACTCACAACCACAGCTGCCAAGAATCGATCCAAGGCTCCACTGCCCTCTCCAGAGAGGCTTTCCTTCCAGAACATGAATAATCCTCTGCAAAGTAATGGCACTATTCATCTCTGGGAAGTTCCTCACAGGCTTAAATCCCTTGCTGGATGCAGGGGCCACATGCTCAGCTGCGTTCCCAGCAAATTAAAATTCAGCTTGTTCTTTTTCTGCAGAGGAATATAGAGAGTATCGATCGATAAATTTACCAAAAGTTTTATGGCAGCTGCTTTTCTCAGTAGCAGAGCAACCACTGCTCAGACATGGTTTAACGCATAATCTCCAGATCAATGTAACTTCTGATTTATAAATAATAACACAAGGATCAAGGACAAATATGCCTGGGAAAAAAATAAACAGCTTTTCCAAATGATACTTTCATCATAGTCCTTTCAAAATAAAAATCGTGTATTTCAAAGGCTGCATGTGGAAACCAACACAGAATATATTACCTACAAAGCGGAAGGTTCATCTTCATCATTACACTGTTCTGACTTGTCTATTCTGCAACTCTTGGTACATGTGACCCTCTTGGTGGCATTTGTTAAGTATTAGATGCTCATAATTCCAAAATCCCTTTTTTCCCAAGGAAAAGTTACCACCCAGAGAAGACCTCCTGTCTGAACACTTCCACACAAGGTCTATGTCCATACTGCAAATGTTATGTCTATCATGGAGTTTTTCCTAGGTGTCAAAAACACAGGCCAGAGAAGACTGCAAATCCTGACAATTTCTTCAATAACTCTGCATGTTAAAATGATGCCACCACAAATAGGTTGCAAGAGATATGCTGGAAAATCTATTAACTCACTGTAAATCTATTTAAGTTGGGAATTCATGCCTTCCAGAATTTTACCATTAGTCCTGAGAATTAGTTTATTGCTGGACAGGGAGGGCAGAGCCCATGAGGATCATTTCAAAGACATACTGCACCATGGCCTCTCTAAAATGGTCCCTCTGCAGGTATTTAATGTCTTAGTGAGCCTTTGAGTAAGTGCTTGCACACTTCCCTCTACAGACATCCTCCACGGAATAAGAAAAGGCATCACCTTTTTCTAAACCTTCACATTGCTTCTCCTCCCATCCATAATCTCCTCTTCCAGTGGAAGCACTGACATATTTGAGAGGTTATAAAAATTTAGGTACAATTATTCAGTTGCTTTGGGAATCAACAGCTGATTTTTTTTATATCCATGGAGAAAAAACAAGGGGGAAAAGAGCTCAGGTTCAAATACAGAGAATTCTGATCCAAAGACAACTGCCTTCCCCCACCCCAAGCCTACCACTGTTCCTGCCAGGAGAACACTTCCCTTTGAAGAGCCATTTTTCTTTCATTTCTTGTCAAGAACCAAAAATTTCATTTCCTGTCAGGTTTGCACTTAACTGACTGGCTCAAGCATGTCAGAGATGGATCCTTTTTAATAACAAAATAGTGGGAGTTTTAACAGCCTCTAGAAATGAAAAAGCAGAGCCAACACATTTTCTAATCTTTGAACTGATCATTTGGTGCTTGTGGGAAGTGGTGGAGTCATCATCCCTGAAGTGTTCACAAGATGCGTGGACATGACACCTGGGGACACGGTTTCGTGATGAACATGGAGGTGTTGGATTAATAGTTGAACTCAATGATTCAGGAAGTCTTTTCAGACCGCAATGACTCTGTGATCTGAGTTCAAACCTCCCTCACCCAAGCCAGAGCCGAGCTCCAGCACCATGCAGCACCATGGCATGGAAAAGATCCTTGGGAAGAGAGAAGGGGAGACCTGTATGCTTATGCCTGGCACCAGGAAAAAAATTTTGTTCTCAACATAGGCGAAGAGGGGGGAACATCCTCTTTGCAGACAGCATCCCGTGTTTATATCAAAATCAACTTTTCTGTTTGAAATGAATAGCATTCTACAAACATTCTCGCTTTTCTCCAAGGTCTTCAGATTTTCAGATGAGACCCAGAGACCCAGGTCCTTTCCCAAGGACCTTCCTGAAGGTCCCTCAGAACAGCCTCACCCCAAGCCAGGACAAAAAGGGCAAAGCACCAGGGCAGTTTGCCCACAGTTGATGTGCAGTCTACATTTCCATCTAGGGATACCCTGAGCCCTCAACAGAGGGACCTTTGGAGGCAGGGAAACAGCTGGGGACAGCAGAAGAGCAACAATGCTCTACGACATCCCTGCATCCTCAAAAACATTTCTGGAAAACACTTGATCACAGTCACGTTGCAACACTGTGGCTACCCTCCCCATGTGCTTCTCCATTACAAACACTTCACAGATTCCCTGGAAGTTCAAGGCAGCTGAAAGCAGGTGAACAAAGCTGAGACAGGTTCTCAGTAGGCTCACGGAGACTCAGTCCATGGCTGAGTGAAAAGCTGCCAGCAATCAGATGGGATGGGCTTGCTCCACCGCTGACACTTCTCTTCAAACTCAGTCCATTCACTGTGACAGATAGTGGAAAAACTCTTCCTGATGTCCAGAAGCAGCAGCTCAGAGCAGGCCCCCACAGACACAGACCCAGCCTTTCTCTAAAGGCTCCAGAGTAGGGCACAAAGCACTCTTTTGATTTCCCCTCATACACAGCAGCAGCTCCGCTATTGCTGAGCCAGAGGCTGTAATGCAAACCTGCCTCCTCCTCCTCCTCCTGTTAACAATTTGACAGCATTTTACATGCTCAAGAAACCTAAAGTGTAATGAAACCACAGTGGCAAAACCTAAACTGGCAATGGAAAAAGCAGTTCCTGCCCAGGATGCCTGTGTAGGGAGTGTGTTAAAAGCCATCTGGAACAAGAGCCATTAAAATCTGCAAACATGCAGCTCTCTGCTGAAGCGCCCCCAAACACCAACCCCCCCTCTGCCCAGACACAGAGTCCATGGACACCAGGGCTGCAGAATCTCCCCATAAACACTCTCATTTTAAGCCAGTTTAACTGGGAAAAGGTCAACACCAGTAACAGCACAACATGTGTTATCAGTTAAACAAACTTAGCAGCTATCAGTGAAACAAAGACCACTTAGACACAAGCCGAAGCAAAGATCCTCTGTATTCCAGGCACCCAGATGAATCTCTAATACCCTACTAAGCCTCTGTGTTTTATGTGCAGTCTCCATGAAGTCTGCATTGGGAGTTTTTAACTGCACATGAATGAATTAACCATCATTAACCATGAATTAAATAGGCAACAACTTTAAAAAAAAAGGGTAACAATATAAAATGCTAGAAGTGTCATCTACATCTCTGCTGTCCAGAGCCACTGCTGCGCTCCTCATTCCCCATCATCAAGCACTACCCAAATTATCACCCAATTTGTATATACAGTCAATAGTGTATTTTTCTTCACCAAAAAGATCAAATAGAGATACCTGTGTAATAAACAGATCTTTAATAAGAACGATTGCTTTTTGCAAGGTGAATATTTTCATACCTTATTATTTAAGGGATACAAATACCACATAGGTTTCAACTGGCACACTCCTCACTTCAATAAGTGACAGTTGTAGCAAAGTTTCACTTTTGACAAAGGCTAAATCTATTCCCAGCCACTGGAATTGCTCTCAGAGCTTGCACAATCTGTTGTTTTCCTGAAGCCCCAGCTTTGGACAGAGCAGATTACATAAAGACCTCAGTTTACAATTAAAAACCAAAACAATCCAGCCCTTGCTGCTGTGGGAAAAGGCTTGAAACTGTGACCTGTAGCGCTGGCAGACAAGAGAAGTAAATTATGGAAAACCTCACAGTGTATCATTTTTCAAACTTACCAATTTTAATGCCGATCATATTGTTCTTAGGGCTTTAATCATGATTTTGTAATGCCTCAAGGTTATGGGAACTGAAAACCACATGCTTCCACTCAACTGAGACAGCAAAACATTTTGCAAATTCATGTTTCCTATGAAGACACTCATGTTCCATCCTAATCTTTACTTCCCCACTACAACAAAAATATACCAAAATCTCCCAAAGACTGACTAGCTTAAGATACAGTGCCATAAAACCCCTGAGCATTTTTACTCCTTTTCTTTCCAGAACATCAGTGTAACCCTGATCTGAGGGAGTCCCAGCCTTTACCTTTATGTATTAACAAAGCCAACTAGTTTTAAAACATGGGCATCTTACCCTTCCCCATTTCCCAGCCTGACATGCCATTTATCCCCAGACCTAACAAGCAGTATATAAGCACAAGATGCCATTTCAAACAGCCACAAACCACAAACGATTCCTCCCAGATGCAGCACTGGAAATTCAGATGTGTTTTCCCCACGGGCTGAGCAGCACTGAAGCTGGGACCCTGAAGGGGCTGGGGCTCCCACCCTCCCCAGCACCAGGGTGTGATGGCATCCCCAGAGCCAACCACATTCCAGTGTTCACTTCCAAAGCTCAGAAAGGACAATTAAGGAGAAAAAGCCAATTTCCTTTTCTCCTGAACGAATTATTAGCTACAGTTCCTGTCCTAAAACAAAGCATTTCTGTTGGCTTAAGCAGCATGAAAGCAATGCAAACTGAACAGGGAAAAAAAAGAGTTAGCAAGTGGCAGGTTTGTGTTTAGCAATGCCAGTACACCGACCCTCATACAGGAGGGGAAAAAAATGGAAGAAAAAGAGTATTACAGGAAATGCTGAGGGCTTCTCTCTGAGCTTTGCCACCCTCACTTAACAAACAGGACATAATTTCAATTCCTCATGGCTTTTTGTGAAAGGGGACTGGGAGTCCCCACAGCTGGTTTCTCAGCACATGCACCTCAAAGTTTTTCTCTCCATCAAGGAAGCGGACAGTAACATCAACTAGGTGGTAGAAAAAAAAGTAAAGAAGCAGAGGCTAAATTGCTTCTCATCCTTCGTGTTCCTGTGCGAGCCCACTCCAGCAGCAGTCCACTCTTCTTCCAGCCCAGGCCTGAAGTCTTAAAACCCTGTCTGCAGAGAGAATTAGGGTGGATTTATTGCAAACACCTCCTCTGGACACTTGTAAAGCAATCTGAGAGCACCTAATGGATTTAGGATTTAGCGAAATTGGTGAAACACAATAAAGAGATTAAGAACACAGTCAATCACAAGCAATTGAATTAGCACAAGCTTTAAAAGCTATGGCTATCAGCAAGGTCCACGAGTAACTACCAAGCAGGGAAAAAGTGGAGCAGAAATGCAGGGCAGAGAATGGGGTTTCCTCCAGCAGATTGTGGGGAAAGCTCTAAGGAGCTGCACATGGCAGCCAGCATTGCAGGGACACAAAGCTCTCCATTTCTAACACAGGAAACCCTTGGTACGAGGAAGCAGTTGGTCCAAGCTTATCTGTAGAAATGAAAGCTCATATTACTACTGGCCATTTAACTTTGGAAAATGTATTCAAAGAGAATGAACAAGTTTAAAATAGCACACTGCTGGATGCAGACCCATTCCCATGGGTGACCACCTACATGGATACCTTTAGGATCCAGTCAAGATCTTATAGGAAGGATCATCTCACAGCCTCATCTGACCTCACTACATCTCACCAAATGGAGTCACAAAAAACCACTATGTGAGACTGTGTCCAAGAGTTTCATGTGCTGTGAATGTGCAAGGTCTTTTTGGAGCGTGGCAAGGCACATTTTTACTTAGATTTTATTGCAGATTTCCATGTGTTTCCCTGAGTCCTCTTCCCCTCCATCTCCACTCCAGCACACTCCACTGGGGGATGCAGGGGAGCAGATTACATACCAGCCTCTCTCCCTGCTGGCACTTCTCCTCCAGCTGGGCTGAGACATGGTACAGTGAGGTCTTTGGGTAGCAGAAATTGAATCAGCTCTGAGAAGTTACAGCAGCAACTCCATCAGCTCTTAAATGGCTTGGCACCACCTTGCACCAGCTGCAGCATCTTTCAGCCTAATTCCCAAGAAAAGGCTTGTGAACAGATTTATAATAAAACAGTTTTTTTGCAGTCCAGAAAAAAACATGAACCATATTATGATTTCAAGTTCACAGAGACTCCACACAGGAGCAGAGCCAGTCTCTTCTTACCATCCTATCAATCACATTCCTTCCTGCAAGATTTGTTTCCAAGCAAACAGAAACACTGATAACTTTCCTGCTAATGCCCTGAAACTGCACATCTTCAGTTCAAACAAGTCCTACACTATTTCCTAGTCCTCACCAACATACCTTCATTTCAGAAGAAGTCATCCATATTCCTCAGTCTCAGAATAAGTCTTCTTCAAACAAGTTGCAATAAAAGGTTTCCCTGAGCTCCAGTATCACGTGAGAACACAAGTATTCAAATATTTTGGCTGTTGGAATTATATAATGATAGCCTAGCTTATTGCTTCATCTTGTATCAAACTCAGTGAGGCTTCCAGGCATTTACACTGCCAGCAGAACTTCCCTTACTGTAAAATCTTTTTTATTGACAATTCAATCATGTCAGGTTTGGAACAGCAGATGCACTGATTTGATCAGCTATGATTGGATTTACAATATATAAATGACAGCATCATATCTGCCCCATGTCCCAAGCAGCTGCCTTTTATCGATTTATATTCTACTAGCAAGGAAGAAAAATTGCAGCACAATATAGTGGAATAGTTTCAGATCAATACCAATTTTTTTCTTAATGACATGAAAGCCAAGATAAGGACAGCATAAGTCACAGCCAGACAGATCAAATTTGCCCGATATCCCTTTCAATTACTGAGGAACATACGCAGGGATATGTAATGTTAAAGCTGAGGGGAACATTATCAAAACGCTTTAAAATTACAACAGGCTTACAAGGTTGCCTAACATCCCCACAGGCCCTGGGAATCATGATGGATAACCCTGGGCTGCCCAGCTCCATCAGCCCAATGTGCTGCCTTGCCAGCCCTTGAAGCCTGAAGGCTGAGGCTTCCCTGGAGAACGTGAAAGAACAAACTCTGGCTCCCCAAGGAAAGGGACTCTGCTTTGGTACTAAAAGTCAGTTGTAGTTCCTGATATCTGCTCCATGGCCACAGCTTTGGCAGTGCCCAGAGCACCAGGGTGCTGGCATGGGGGCCCTGGTGTGCTGGGCACCACTAATACATTACCAAAGAATGGGGCAAAAAAAGCAGCAAATGGCATTTGTGTATCCCTCCTGTCTCCTCTCCTTGGTTTAGCCCCTCTCCTCTGGATAGCCCAGAGGCAGCAGTGATGGTCCACAGTGCCACCTCCCCACCCCTCAGTAAGTGGTGCCCCTATCCCCTGGCATCACTCCTAGGTGACCAAGGAGGAGGGAGTCCAGATTTAGATCCTATCCCACACTTTGTACCACCAGCCTGATCCCACAGCCCCTACTGGGCCACAGCCTGGCGGCAGGAAGACCCCACCTGAGGATGTGCTCCTCTTCCCAGCACCCTGCACAGCCCAGGCAGGCTCCACGTGGTCCAGGCACACTTCCAGCCACTGCACGGAGCACCAGCACAGGCTTCAGGATTAGCACTCTTTGAGATAATGCGTCCCTCTTTAAGAGTCCAACTCATCAATAAAAGTCCTAATTATTTCACTAGTGCCAGTATTTCATAAATCCAGTTGTTGCTTAATGAGAAGTTAGAGCAAACCCTTTCTTCATTAACTCTTCTGCAAGACACAGAAACAGAAACTTCCCAACCTAAACCCTCCACGCTCAGGCAGCTTAAATTCCCGTTTTTAACTGGCAGCTGGAAAGCAGCACTGTCATGATTTATACCTCTTCTGTACTCCAAGTTTTGATAATTACAAGTTCTGCATGGCTTGTGATTAAGCTATTTGCACTGTATGAATTACAAACCCAAACACATTTGGAAATGAAAATTCATGTGCTGGCTCAAATGCAGGCAATGTGACAGTGAAATGACAAAGTAAAACCAGCCCAAGGCTGTGGCTGAAACAACAGTGTCCAGGATCAGCCCTGAAAATGAGTTTGAGAGATTAAAAAAAAAGGGAAAAAAAAAAAAGGAAAAAGAAAAGGCAGTTAAAATTTTTCCCCTCCTCCAGTTCTTTTCTGGAGGCAGAAAAGGGCAGAAGAGCTTAGATAATTATTAATTTATATGACCTTGCTGTGTGTGCATTCCTCAGCTCTTTAAAATGCATTTAGAGCAGCCGGTGTAAAAAGCCATTGAGCCAAGAGTGTGCAAAGGCACACGGTTCGCAAGGCAACACAAATTTAAAAGGTAAGGGGGAGGAAATCAAACGGCTCCTTCTGATTATTCCTGCAAAATTAAATGCCCCTCACCTAAGTGCTGCGGTCTTTTGGCTGCAGTGACATCACACACAGTGCTGACCACTGCAGGAAGGCAGGACCAGCTCCTGGCCAGAAAGGTGACCAGCCCTGGGGCACCCAGGTGACATGGCCAGGATCCTCAGAGAGGGACGGGGACCACTCACTGCACCAATGCATCAGAGTCCCCTCGGACACAAAAGGACTGGGTGCTCCCACTACACGATATTCCCACCCAAGCACATGTGCAACAGGTCAGTCCCAGCACCACAGCTCAGCATGGTTATCACTGTTCTGCTCCTTGTGCTGTTTTACATGCCACAGTCTGCAACACCTAGACTTCCAAAGACAAACAGGAAACAGGGTTCAGGAGGCCCCGATAGCCTTCCCCAAAACCCCAGAAACAGGTCCCTAAGTTCTTGTGGCAGGTGTACCTAAGCCAGTAACGTAGTGACCAGCTGTATTTGAGATCATGAATCTGTATTCACGTGTTTACAGAGCTTTAATTGGTTTACCTGGTTTAACTGGTCTATAAAATAAGGCTCATTTGAATATATTTTTTGTCTCAATTTTATAAACCTCCACAACAATTTCCCACCTTGAATAGATGTGACCCAGCCTCAGCACTCACCATCTGCCCACCTGGAGACTACAGATCCCCATTTCCAACTTATTTTTCAGAGAACAATTCCATATTTGTGTTAACTCTGGGAGTTTTTTCCTCCCCTGCATTTCAAGATCATTACAATCCATCCTATAAATCAGTCTGTCCTTTTAGTGCAATTATTCTGAAAAAAATCTTATGTAGCTGTGAAACTTTTCACTCAACAGTGGCCACGCTCCACAAGCAACTGGAAAAACATTACTTCCACTCTGAAAAACAAACATTGATTTTTAATTGCCTGAAAGGATGAGACAAGTTCCAATTCTGTTGGAAGATTACTTCTTTGGAATAAATATTTATTGATACCTACATGTCACCTACTTAGTCATTTACTTTCTTAAAAATATGCACATTTTAAAACGGGTTTACTTTTTCCACCATCATAAAAAATGCAGGTTGCATTTCTCATTCATGAGGCTTCATTTTTAATCTGCCATCTCAGACAGGTTCAGGCTGCATTTGTGGTGAGGACAGGCATAAGAAAAATACAACTTTACCTTTAGAAGAAAGACTGAAAAAAGCTGAAATAAACTCTCAGTCTCTCCATTGTGTTTGCCTCAGAGAATCCCACAAGTCCTTGTGGCAGCAGATGCAATTTGATGTTCATACCGGGTCCTTGAGTCACACTGCTCCCAGAGCACGTTAACTTGACATTTACAGATACTGGTTTTAAAAGCCGTTTGAACATTAAGTTTCTGAATATTTCTAGTCTTCAGGGCAGTAAGAGGAGCAAGGGTGGTAATTAATTTCTCCCTCATCAGAGAGGGGAAAGAAAAAAAGTCAGCCTCAAATAAAAGCTTTCCCTGGAAAATGGCAAAACATATCCCACAAACAGCAGCAGAGACACAGAGCAAGTGCCACCACTGTGCCAGCTACATCAAGCGGCCCAGATGGAGCCTGCTCCAGGTTTTCGGGTGCACCTCTCATGCAGAGCACACTGGCTTGGGCTCCACTGCTTGCAAATTCAATGCAGCTTGTTGTTAAATCTCTGCTAAGCGGCACAAGAACCAGCAACACAGGCTATCTCAGCAGGAGCTCTGGTATCATCTGCCTGGACAAGGAAGGAGCCCAGCCCAGCACCATGGAAGGGTTTAGTGACATGCTTGAGCCCATTTTTTAAAGGATTTGTCCAGCTTCCGAAACTGCTGTCCCCCAACACCAAGAAAACAAGTTATGCCCCATTTACTACACTCAAGAGAGCAGTCAAGCATCTGCTGTGCCAGCTGAGGGCAAAATGATGCCACCCACGGAAGGCTGAGGGAGAATTCACTCATGCACAGAGCAGTTAATTCCCACAGGACTGCACTGCAGGAAGGGCTGATGGTTTATTAAAAGCTTTCACATGATTTCTGGATTCTTGCTTTCCTCCCCAGGCACCCCGTACCAAAGTGTTACAGATTAAAGTTACAGCTAGAAGAATTTATTAACTAATAAAACAGCATTAAAACAACTAATAGCATATTGCAAGAGTCCTGGCTGCCTGATGATAATATAAAAATCCTTTCGTGTGGAAGGCACAGAGTGCAAGTTGTGACAGTTGCCTAGGGCTCAGCCAAATCTCAGATACATCCTCAATATCTCTGCCAGGACTTCAGCCCATTAAACTCAGAGCTTAGTTCCCAACCTAGGCAGCCACCATGTCCATCACAGGGCATCTGTGACTGCCAACATCAGTGAAGGAGAGGCCAGAAATCATCCTTACTGACTCATGCAGGACGATCTGCTTGATACTGCCCAGTTGCATCCTTAACCTCTCCGCATCCTGGTTCCCCCTTGCTGGTAAAAGAAATGTCCACCTGGCCCAAGATCACCCACCTTTCTGCCCATCCCTACCATGTGCTGTTTCTGTACCTCTCTCAAGGGCTCAATTCAGAAGCAGTCTTTTTATGCTCTGGAAAAAAAAAAAAAAAAACTGAGGAAAAGAAGTCTGGCTCCTTTGTTGATACAGGTCTCAGGCATCACTCATTCAGTTGGCTTTGACTGCTTCATTGTCAGGACTTTCTAAACAGGATGGTGACCCAACACTGCAGGTGGTAACTGCAGATCTATTGCATTGAAAAATAAATGTTTTGCAGTCTTGCAGGAGAGATGCCAGGTTGATTTTATCCAAGAATGCCCACAGCTAATAAGCTGCTAAGAGAAATGCTGGAAACCTGCCTTGGTAAGAATCTCTTCCTCAGCTCTCCACAAGGAGTTAATGGATCAAAGGGATCCTCAGTGTTGTTGTACCAAGTGGTCTTTAATACCCTTCTGGCTGCAAAAGGGACCTTCAAGCAGATAAGCCAATACCTCACATGCAGCACTTAACTGTTGTGGGGATGTGTCAGCCATCCCAGCTCCAAGGGCTGTGTCCAAAACCCTCCATCCTGCAGCTGGTAAGAGCAACAGAAGTGGGGCACAACATCAGAGCAGCCCCCACAAGGGGCTGAACAGAGTAAGGTAAAGCAGCAGGCCAGCAATTATTAGCCAGTTATTGCTAACACTGGGACAATTTTTTTGGTTTTTAAAAATTTTTTAATTTCTCAACTGTTGTGCTGGGGAGCACAACTGTCCCTCTGCAGCACCTATGTTCTGCCCCCTGGGACACCTTCAGGTTAGCAAAGGACCAGAACAAGAACCACCAAGGTGCCTTCAACAAAGAGGTGAGGAGGAGAGAAGAGCAAGACAGCAATGGGTGGGTACAAGGCAGAGGAGAGCAAGGGGAAGGACCAGCAGCAGGAACTCTGTGACCTGTGATTGCAACTGATAATTGTTTCCTCTGCTTTGAGAAAGAGCTGTGCCAGAAACTTTTATATGATGGACTAATTTCCGGCTTGTAGCCCCGACTGACAACTGAGCCCAAAAAGCCTAACACAGCAACAGGCACACGCTCTGCTGAGTCCATCCAGCTGCACCTGGGGAGAAGGAAATTTCCTCCCTTTGCATCCTTTGCAGAATGAGGCATGAGCAGCCTTCACTCCTATCTGCGCACACCACTCTGCTCACAGCTAGTTTAATAGCATAATTCCTAATTCAGGCACACGCATGAAGAGTGAAACAGATCCTGTGTGCAGAAAAGTGGTATTTACTGATGGAGATCATTTTTGCAGCTGATGGACTAGAACTGCTCCCACTGTGTGCTCTAATGCTGTACTACTGACAGAGCAGGCATTTTCCTGCTTTTCCTATATTTCCTCTAAATCCCAAACAGATGGGTTTGTTGGACAGTTAGTCACCCGAATCTGCCACATTAGAAGCAACAGGAATTTCAATCCAGCACAACAATCCACCTTGTCCTTTATAAGGTTTCTTTCAACAGAGCCACAGGATCCACCCCTAATACTGACAGGCAAGCAAGACAAGACAGAAGAGTTGTCCCAGACATCCACGGGGAATAGTTATTCAGAAAGATAACATGCCTTCTTCACTTAAAAAAAAATAATGCACAAAACAGCAGTAAGCTCATTCAGTCCAATAAACCCCACGTGCTGAGTTTCATCAGTACATATGAGTTCCCACGGACAGATCCTCTCCAAGGTATTCCCATACTTCAGATTTGTTTTGCTTTAGAAAACAGGTGATTTAGGGCTAAAGCAGCCATTTGGCTGCTACATTGCTTCTGTGTTCTCCATTATCAGATTCAGCCACATTTTTTTCTCGCTGAGCTAAATGACAAACAGAATATCTGTGACTGCCAATACCCCATCAACTGGTACAAACACCCAGCACCACCCTCCAAAGGAATATGCTAATATCTGTCGTTCAGCTGAGACGGAAAAGGATCTAAAATGTGATTAAGGAAGAACAACCCTGACTCTTTGGAGGGGGGGCTGAAGCTGATAACTGACAAACAGCCGGCTACAGAAACATGTCAAACTTATCAAGACGAAATGTGTAATTGCACACACATGATGCCACATATGGGGCATTCCAGCACAGCAAGCCATCTGCAGGAAGGGAATATTTTAAAGTCATCCAGAAAAAGAAAAATGAAAAGGGGGTGTGGGGGGAAGGATTTTATCATTTCTTCTCTCTAATTTTGGTCTCTTGCATCAATTTTTACCAACAGTTTCAAGAGGGATGACATGCTCTGGATTGAAAAGCTTTAAAGCTTTCTTCCTCTTATCTTACTGAAATGAGGGGTTTGTTTATTTAAAAGGGGAACTGTGATTTTGGACTAACACGGTCCCATAGCCACTGAGCAGCACAGGGCACAAGACAGAAGATGCAAAGCAAAGTATAAGCAACAATTTTGAGACAAATATTCTATTTTAAGCTCATGATTAGTGGGGCAAGTTCTCCCTTCTCAGTGGTTATTATTCAAGCAGGTCCCATACATATAATCCTGTATTGCAAAAAAATAAAGGGAGGAAGAGGATGCTGCTGATTTAGCTGGCATCTGGCTTCATCTCAGTTCAGTGCGCTGCCTGGTCTGTGAATAGCTGCAGCCCAAATTACACGCTACATTCTGCTCTCTTACACCAGCTACATGGACATCAGCATAACGGGTATTTTGGGTATAAAACCAGGCAAAGTTTGATGCAATTTTCCCAAGAATCCCACTTGAAAGTAACTTTCCCTTCTTACTCTTTCTGCTCTGACCAATCTCAATGCTCCAGAGAGATCTGATTCCATTTCATACCCGCTAGTTAAAAAAAAAAATTTCAAACAGACTTGAGCTAAACCTCTGTAATTAAGCGGCCTGCTCAGGAAGCACGACTTCAACAGCAGAAGCAGCAAAGCGAGTGCCTGCAGTCCCTGTTAAAATTAGAAATGGCCATCCAGAGAGAAAATGCTGCCCAAGACTGCCGATTCCTTCCTCCACCAGCTGTACTGACCCTGGCAGGCTGTGTTATTGGGATTTTCCTATTATTTAAATTTTTTTTATGTGATACCTCAGTCAAAATGTAACTACAGCAAGTCCATTCAGCCTGTGAAGTGCAAACATCTGTCAAACTGACAGCAGAAGCAGCGCAATCCTCTTCAGCCTGGATAAACCGAGTTATAAAGCACGTGCTTCCCGGACGCTGCTGGCTCTGCTGTGCCAGCACTGAGCCAGAGCTCCCACACAGCAAGGCTGGAGCCAGAGGGCAGGAAGAGAGGGCTGCAACGTTCCCAGGAGCTGTCAGAGTGCTTAGAAGGGCAAAAGGTGACACATACCTTGCCACCCCTCCACTCTCCAAGTGCCATCACATCCCATGCAAGAAATTTGGCAGCAGGCTCAGAAAGCTGTGAGGGAGAGGCAGGGGAGAGTCTGGGGTCCTTCTCAGAGCAGAGCCCCGCACCAGCACACCTGGTGCCCCTTTGTGAGCAGCACACAAAGTAGATGTTCCTCAAGGCAGGTTAAAACCTCGCTCAGTGGTGACAAGATCAAGGGAAATGGAGCAGCAGGAAAAGCAGTGCAGAGGAGAGCCAGGTTTGGGACAGACAGGCACGTGTCTCTGCAGCAGAGGGTTTATGGTCATCAAAGCCTGTGCTCACTCTGTGCCCACCCAAAGCAATAAAAAGAAAAGCCATTAGGCTAAAAATCAAGGGTGTTTAATAAAAACAAGGCAGACTCATTTGATTTATCTCCTGACATCTTAGACTCTAAGGCAAGACCAGGCTGGGTTTTCAAGCCTCTCCCTGCAGTTATCCCGGCTAAGCTTTGTTTGGGGGGGAAAAAAATTAAAAAACCTTGGCTAATTGTATAAAATTGGGAGCAGCAAACTTTCCTTTAACAGCATACCAAATGTTGTAAGAAAGCTATCACTCCTGTTAACCAACAAGCTCTCAAGTGTCCAAATGGAATTAAACAATCTTTTTAACAGCTAAATTCACAACAACACCTGACTTCATGAACGGTTCACTAATTTCAGGAGAAATGCTCAAACTTCTGTGCAACTGCAGGCTGGAAAAAGCTTCCACACTGTTAGGAGGCCATTTGGGACTTGGTATGCAATCTGCATTTTATGGCACGGGAATGACAAGCTCTGCTAAACCCTGACCTTGACAGCCGTTGTGTGTTCATAATGGATTTTATCTCAAATGTCATTTAATGCTCTGTAATTATCACAGCATTCAACAGCACCCAACTAGTTGCTGTGTTTATTTGCAGCCTTTACATTACAGAACGTAAATTTTTAGGGTCTTAATCCTTCAATATGGATAAAGAACAACCACACCTTCATCCACCTGCAAACCATGATAAAAGAGGAGGGGATAGAAATACCAGCAACCGAACTCTCAGACCACCAAGAAGAGGCATTCGATTATTAAAATAATTTCATTCATATACTGGTCTACGTGCTTTAACTTAAAGCTTTTCTTTGCATTGCAGAAAACTACAATGAAAACTCAGAACTGTATGCAGCCAACTGACTGGCGTGCCAAACTGCCACTGAACACAAACTGCCTAGATCTCTGTGTGGTGATGATCAGTGTTACCTTCTGGTGTCTCCACAGAATTCTCTCCAGCGCCTCCTCTCCCCTACACAAACACTCACGGAACCCCCGACGTGCTGATTGCAGCCGCACTGGCAGGCAAGGCGACACTGAACGCACAGATTTTGGGAGCTGTGAGCCACGTTTGTGGGCAGCCACCACTGCCTCCACCCAGCAACAGCAATTGTTTCACATAATTGGGTTTAAGTGATATTTATCACCTCCTCAAACCCACTGGAGGCTGTGGGAGAGCTGCTTGGGCACAATGCTCTGGGATCACACATAGGGCTGTGTGCCAGCTTTGCTGCTCTGTGCTAGGGGCCACACACGGACAGGTACGGGACATCTGCCTGAACAAGAGTATAGAATCACAGTACAATTTTGGTTGAAAATGAATTTTAGGATTGAGTCTGTCTGCTAACCCAGCACTGCCACATTCATCACTAAACCATATCCCCAAAATGCCAGATTGACATCCCTTTTGAACACTTCCAGGGATGCTGATCCACTACTTCCTTGGGCAGCCTGTTCCAATGTCTGACCAACCCTTCAGTGAAGAAATTCATCCTAATTTCCAATCTAAACCTTCACTGGTGCCACTTGAGGCCATTTCCTTTCATCCTGTCACTTGTTACCTAGGAGTAGAGCCTGAACCCCACCCGGCTTCAGCCTTATGTCAGGTGGTTGTAGAGAGCAATAAGGTCACCCCTGAACCTCCTTTTCTCCAGGCTAAACAACCCTAGATCCCTCAGCCATTCCACATTAGACTTGTGCTTCAGACCCTTTTCCAGCTCCATTGCCCTTCCCTGGACTTGCTCCAGCACTTCAATGTAGTGAGGGGCCAAGAACTGAACCCACAGTAAAGGTGCAGCCTCGCCAGTGCTAAGTACAGAGAGATGATTGCACATTTCACTCACACCTTATTGCTCCCTTTCCAAAAAAAGATACATATATTTTAACATATTTCTCACGGTACAACTGAAAGAGACAAATCAAGTTAGTTTTGTCAGTTTTCCCCAGCAAAACACAACTATGCATGAAAAATAATTCATTGCATGGATTCTGAGCTATGCCAGGAGGCAACCACGAGTCCAGGTTTTACTCCTGGCTGTGACTGAAGTCCCTCTAGTGACAAGCCAAGATAGACCCACAGTCATTCCACAACAGCTGCCTTGGAGCTGGGAGCAGACATGAGCTGGAGTGGCCCAAGCTCAAGATCAAGACAAGTAGTAGCACTGGGAGGCTAGGTGGGTTTTGTCACTTATGTATACAGTGCCAAAAAGGGAGACAAATATGAACACTAATATATTTTGATCATGAATTAAACAGAAGAGGAGACGTGTGCTCTTCAGAAGGGAGTGCTACAGGAAAGTAAATAATGAGGCATGTAGCCAGAAACAGGCTCAGATAAAAGAGAGGTTTACAGACAAATCAGACAGTTCAGTGCAGATAACTGTAGAGTAATGACGACTTTGATGAGTCTTTATCACAAATGCCTCTATGTCAATGACTGCAAGAAATAACAAACACGAGAGGAAGGCTCTGCTGACACTTGTGTACATCGTTAATGAAGAATGAGGAACTGAAAACACAAACATCCCAATGCTGAGAACAAACACAAGGAGGCTGCATTTGAGGAAACTCCAGGCAGTTCTAAGGTAGGAGATGCATTCCCCAAAGCAGACAACATTCGAAATGTTCATACGTCACCTCAAATATCAAACATTTCTGCATTAGAATCATGCCTGTTTGAGGCATTGCTCACTGGAGGATTGTGTCAGAGATTCATCACATTTAATGATGCCAGGATCAAGCTTAATATTTCACAGTTATGCGCAGTTGGACATTACTATACCCCATGAGCCCTATGAGCCCTAAATAATTTTTGTTAACTCGTGTATTCTGCATGTGGCATCGGGTAATCATTTCAAGCTGGTTATATTGGTTTAACTGGCACCCCCTGTAAACTTAGTGACCCAAGTTAATTCAATATGTTGAACAGAAAAATTCACGCCCATGAATTGCACCGGGTAAATCAACAACCAATCACCTCTTCATATCAACCTTGCAACTCTTATGCGTGAATCAGAATTTAGGGAGAAGGCACCTTTGAAAACAGCAATACACCAAGGCAGAAAAACAGCAGGACTAATAAACAGAGAGACCATGAGAGGGGAGAGGGAGTCAAATGCAGGCAAAGCTCACTGGACTGGGAGATGCCAGCCCCTGGGTTGGGGCAGTGCTCCGAGCTGCAGAGGTAACTTGGAAACTGCAGCCTCTGCCCTGAGGAGGCAGCTGGACCAGATGAACTCCAGACATCCTTACTAGCTTAAATTATTCAGTGAACAGACTGTAGAGGCCAGACCTAGACAGCAGGTTCCCAATGGGCAGATTTTTTTTTCCTCCTATACCTCTGAAAGCCCAGTAAGGCCCAGGGCACTCAGTAACTCCGTACTCCTCCAGTGATTCAGCAAACTGAATTTCTTGCACCGTCTCCCACATTTCACATTGTATATTCACCATATGAATATTTTAGTCTCTCCCACCACTGATTCATAAAGCCCGGTCCAGGCTGGGCCACTTTGAATCACAGGTTTTATTTGTATGTGCAAACATGAAAGAGAGGTCTGCCAAGGTACAGTCACTCCCGAGACCAAGCACAGCACCAGGCATAGCTCTTCTCAGCATCCCACATCGTTCAGTTTTCTGCACACTAAAAATCCCAAAAAATAACACACACTAGCACCTGGGCAGCAAATTTATGCCAAGCGACAATCCAGTGGTTTTAGTTTCACAGCTCCTTCAGAAGCAGACCCAGGATGGGGTCTGCAGATTAAAACCCATGGCCTTAGACAGAACAAATCCAGGAACATTTCTGCAGACTGGCCATTATTTACACACTAACAGAAGTGCACAGGAAACCTTAGAAAGAGGCAGCAAGGTTCACACATTCCCATGGGAGGGGACCCAAAAGCAAGGTGTGAGCACATTGAGGATCCTCTGGTGAAGGGCACAGAGCTGGCACAGCATCCCACACAGCATCCCCCAGTTGCATGGGGCAGACAGGGATGGGGAGGACAGCACAAAACCTGAGGGTCATGATCTCCTACATTAAAAAGGCCATCCTTAGTTAACAGTGTTAAAGGAAGGAAAGAAAGCAGATTGGGCATAAAACAGGATTTGTTGCAAATCATCTTTCTGCTCTTATTGCTTAACACATAGCAGACACCCAAACTATGTGTGGTTTTAAGAGACACTGTTACGTAGGGGAGGGGCACAGCATCCCAGGCTGTCTGGGAGAACTCCTACTTCCCATTCCCTCCTTTGATGGAAAAGGGAACTCTCCTAGGACCTCACTAGAGAGGAGATTTTAAAAAATGCAACCAAAAAAACCCCTCAAATTTCTGGAAAACAAGACTACAGTTCAAGATCTTCTGACAAATTGGAGAGATGATTCAAGTAGCTCAACCAAGAGCCCAGAGATGTCCTCCACCAGGACCCACATGGACAAACACACACCAGGATGGGCAGGAGCACAGCAGGAAAAGCACCCAAGGCTGCTCAAGTGGCAAGAACAAGCAGGTAGGAGTGGTGAGGCCAAGTGCCATATATAAAACAAGAAAAATTTGTTCTGCTCTGTGTCATCAAATGGTGAAATATTAACTGAATGTCAAATCCACTCTGCTGTGCCAGATGTTAAGAAAGATTCAAGACAACTACCAGAAATCCAGAAGAAAGCTACAATAATAGGGGCTGGTGTAGGAAGAAAACTGTAGGGCTCATACTAGAATTCAGTTTGACTAAAATAAAGGTAGTTTGAAGTCTATTGGTCGTGTTCACCCCATCCTTTGTATGGCTTTCCATTGAGATGCAGTTCTAAACAAGGTTAAACAGATGCCTCTTTGCCCCAGATCGGCAACACTTCTGTAAAACAAACTTCTCCAAACAACTCATCTAGAGCAGCTTTGTTTTTAATAGTCATTAGGGAGGGGAAAAAAGGAGAAATATAAGGGGTAGGGAATCCAGAGCCTAGAAACTCCAAAATATGACTTCTGAGACCAGACTATCCCACTAGTTTAAAAAAATTCAATGTCTTTCACAGACCAGCCTATGAGCAAGTCATTCATGAGTAGAGACCTACAAGAAATAATTCTGGCATATAGCTTACAAGACATAAGATGCAAAAGCAAAAGATTATTTAAGTGAAAAAGGTGATTCCTGCTGCATCTCTTCATTCCCCTCCTCACTGGAAGAGCACAGCAAGGAGCAGGCCAAAGCACACAGATTTCCGTCTCCTAGGAACTGCCAGCACAATGCCTAACTGTTGTATTTGCTGACCAGCCTGTGGTAGGGAGGGACTCCTGGGACTAAGATGCTCATATGTCAGCCCAACTGCTGCCTGGCAGCCCCTGGGGACCACGTCACTCAGTGCAAGGAAGTCACTGGAACATCCTGGCTGTGTTCCTGGATATCATTGCTCTTGCAAAACAAGACAGAAAGGTCAAGATGTAAAAACCTGCCCCGATACAGCCAACACCTTGGGGTCTCAGAAATAAAAACCTACTAGAAAGCTGTCATGTGAGCCATGACAATTTAACGTTTGCACTGTCTTTATACACTGATGGTTGTTCCCTGGGAGAAAAAAAAGAAACAAACACCACCACCAGTTTGGAGCTAAACTCTACAGAGCCTCTCCAAACACTGTGGTCCTCCCACACTTCTGGGTGATCTGAGCCAAAGAACCAGCCCTGGTGCTTGTGCTGAGTGGCGCAGACTGTCTTACACACAAACCCCTGACCAAGTGCCACCCCTGCTCCAGGAACTCTGATCTACCCCAGTCCAGGAACTGGGAACAAATGAAGGCACTGGGGTATACCCATTGCGAAAGCAATACAGGGAGTTAAAAAATAAAGTATCAGCATAGGAGCACCCAGAGCTGCATTTCATGGGATGGCAACCCACAGATGAGCACTAAAGGGCACAGCCAAAAGCCCAAAGTCAGCTGCAGAGCTCACATTTCGACATACTAGGCCATTTAAGACATTGCAACAACTCTCCCACAGCCACAAGGAGGCAGCCAGGCAGGCTCTGCCTCATTGGCTTTACTGTCTTTCTGGTGGAAAATGTTGTTACAATAAAGTCTGGGGGTGGTTTTGAGTACAATGTCACTAGTTGTCTAAAGTAATTGTTACTTGTCATACAAATTTTCCCTGAACAGCAGCAGAGTAGCAGTTACCAGCAACAGACACCCCTAGATATGCACACACAGGTACAGCAAAGTGGCACCTGTGATCTGAGCTGCTTTGTGCTCTCACTTACAAACATTAACATCTTGGAAATGACTCATTTGTCTTCCTTATTGCCCATCTACACTGGACAAATAGAAAAGTGACCTCATGTTATGCTAATGTAATCAATTTCATTCAAGGCAGACAAAAGTTTAGATGGTCTGTCCAAATGCAAATTTGAAATATAAAGCAAAGTTCCCTTCAGAGCCTGGCATTAGCAAGCCATTTCACAGGGAAGGGAATTTTCAGTAAATTGCACATTTAATTTCCATGTTATGGGAAGTGGCTTCCCTTAGTTCTTCCAACAGTCACCTCCTGCTATTAATGACCACAAGCAAAGCAGTGACCCTTATAACGTCTGATTTCACAGCAAATATTTTAATTTCTAAAGGTGAAGTGTGAGACGTACTCTCCTATAACACTTATCTATATGGCTCTCTTAATTCTTCAGGATTTATCGTCTCCACTAAAAGCACACAGAACATAATTGAAATAGATTTTCCAAGATATATCTGGAGTATCTTAACCTACCTTTCCTTGTTAGCCTTTTATATCATCTTATTCTAACACAGGGAAAAAAAAAAGTATTTTCACACTAAGAGCTCACCAGCAGTTTATTAAACTTAAAAAAAAAAAAATTAAAAAAGGCTTTTTTTAAAAAACCACATTGGTTCTGGCAGCAGAGATTTTCAGAAACCAGAACTCGAGGGAGGGCTTTACAGCCCCAAGACTCTCCTTTTTCATACAAATGGATGAAATGAAGGCATTAACACTTCTTGTAATTATGTCTCAAAAAAAAAAATTTCAGGGATTCTAGAAAGGTATGAACATGACATTGCAATGAGTCTCCAGCATATGGAAAACACCTGTGGTCTGAGCCACCCCTGAGAATAGGAAAACAGCATTTTCCAAAAATTTTTCCTGCTTATGGGAGTGCCGCTGTGCTCTGGGAGAGGCTGCCACACCTCCAAGTTTGAGAACATCAAGACTGGCTTTGTAGCCCACAAACTTCTGTTTTTCGTTGTTTTATGTGAGTTTTTTCCTCCAGAAAAACAATATTGAGACAAATAGCACAGTTTGAAGAATGAATGCCTTTTCCAGTGTTATCACAGCAGCAATAGGCACATATGGGAACCCAAAGCAAGCTTCATTCTGATTTATGTTTGATGTTTCATTTAATTGAATTTTTGCAAGAAAACTGGTTTAATTATTGAGAAATGGACCTCCCATCATGCAAAGAAGGGGGGAATCAAATGCTTAAACTTCATCTCATTTAGCAGTGACACTTCAGGAATGAACAATAGCTTTGTACATAGATTTGCTTGTTTGGCTGCCACAGATATGAATTGTCAGGCCATTTTAGAACAAAAGAAATGACATGTCAAAGCAAATCTATAGTTTAGCTAATCAAAATGCCATGTTTTAAATATTCAAGCTGTTTTACACCAAAGGGTGGCATTTATCAGAAAGCACATAAATTGACAGGAAATCTAAGATGAAAGTGGAACGCAGACAAAATAAGGATTTTCAGATATATACAAGAAATTTATTTCTCTGTGTACTTTTATCAACCAACACCTTCCTCCTCAAAAAAACCTCTAAAACCAGCACATCAAAAAGCATATCCTCTGCCTCTTTTAAGCAATGAAAACATTAAAGCCAGCTAAAGCAATTTAGGCTAACAAAGCTGATTCAGCATTTGGCATTGCTCAGAGAGCCCTTGCTAGACCAAGGGCTGAGCTTTTTCACAATGTTTTCATCATGTTTTATCCAGGCACGTTGGGTACATCTGAAAAGCTTCAACTTGTTTTCTGCAGGCAGCCTGGGAAGGAGTGTGAGGGGACGTGTTTGGTGACTCTCACACACACAGACACACTCTTTACCTGCAAGCAGGTAAAGGCACATAGATACCTCCAAGGGTACTGCAGCAAAAGCTTACCTAGCTATGAGAAAAAAGTAAAGGAATTAGGCACAAATTACTCATTTTGTAAGTCCCCTGCAGGACTTTGCTGCTTACAGCCAGCCTCCTGGCACCCCCTCGGCACAGATTTCATTGAGCCCTGCTCCCCCCCGGACCTCTCTGCTCCTGCCAGCCTGCTCTGAAGTTACAGTAAAACTTGTCAGATCAAAAACCTTATTATGCAGGCACGACAGCTCGCTGTGCTTAGCTGCTCCCAGCACAATGCCCAGTTGTGGAAGCTTAACATTATCTCTTAAAAGTTAAGCCCCATTCATTTATCATCTATTGCCAGAACAGTTACTGGGTTGCTAAGAAAACACTCCAAAGGGAGACTTTTACAGCGGTTGGTCTGTTTTCTGCTTCTCTGTGCTTGGGAGGTTAAGTCCATTGCCAGAGTTTTGCCTTTACAACACAAACATGTTTCAGGGAGTGTAAAATCCCCCTAAGCCCACCAAAGGTGTCCGTCCTGTTGTGAATCTCACCACTGCCCATGTCCCACAGCCTACAAACCTTCAGATAAGCTTCCTGGAAAAACACTGGCTCTCTCCTAGTCTGCCACAGCACACAGAGCTGCTACATCCTAGAGGCACACAGAAGAAGCCACAAAAGGTCACTCCCAGACTTGAGAAGAATTTCAGGAGCTGAGCTTCACAGTCCATTAATGAGCTGGGAACCCAACAGATTAACCAGAGTTCAGGAAAGCACAGCTGGGGGCCCTCCTCCAGGAGAAGAGAGCAGCATTAACTCATTGCAGCACTGTTTGCCATAAGGAGAGCATACCATGCCATTGGATAGTACGATTCCATCATCAGATAGAACGGCAATGTTCTTCTGCATCTGTCACTTTTAGCCCATCTTCCAGCAGGTCCCAAATCATCCCCCTACCAGCTTCACAACTGACTCTTTATCACACACGAAAAAAGTATGAAAATAATTCCACTTACCAAAGTCCCTGCATAAGAGGTTTTTGCATACCCATCCAGGATTTCTGCTCCACAGCAGGTACAGCAGTGATTCTGGAAAGAGGGTATTTGCACAGACCACAGTCCCCAGCCCAGGGACCAGCAGATGTGCAAGAAGAGCTGCACAATGAAGCTTCAGAAGAGGCGGCACCTGCCTACAGAAGAGACACTTTTTTTGTTGGGCTAAAAGACCCAAGTGTTTTCTACAAGAGGCTTTATTTAGGGTCACTGCATTCTTGATTCAGCAGCAATAATTTATGTCAGCCTAAACTCACAGAGAGCAAAGTGACTTCATCACAGAAAAGTCTTGCTGAATCTGCAGAAGAGTGCTGTGGGAGCAGTATCACCCTGCTAATGCCAAGCTCCAACAGCAGCACTGCAAGTTCCTGCTGATTTCCTGAGAGGCTGAACTCCTGTGGCATTTTTAGTATGTGGCTGGACTGGTAAACATTTAAGCTCAAGATAAACACCACCGCCTAAAGAAATCCAAAGATATTTTTGTATTTAATGCTGCTGGGCGATGATGCCAACTGGAGTTGAAAACGAATGGCACCAGGAGCTGTGTGTACAAGTGTTTCATATCTCTGACTCCCCAAGAAGCTGTCCCTTAGCAATCTGACAAACCCGGCAATTCCAAATGACTAAACACTTCCTGATCCCTTCAAGTGACAGCTAAAAAGCAGCATCTGACACTTTGGGGCTTTACTTCAGCTATAGCTGCAAGAAAAGCAATTCATAAGATCTTTAATGGCAGTTATGAAACAAAGAACCCTTAAAATATTTCTTCTCACCAGTTTGAATAACCACCATCTCCAAAGGAAAGCTTCTCTCCAGCAAGGACTCAGGCAGATGGCATATCTGTTCAGGAGAAGCGTCTATTTTCTATACTTTGAAGAAGGGCACAGGACTGACAAAATCTCCATTCTCTGCATGCCCAGGGCTCTCCTGCCCTAAAAACCCACCCTACCCAATCTTCCACCATCCAAACCAGGTACCTCTGCCTGCAGCACCATCCACGCAAACAGAGCAATGAGTGATGAAACTGCTCTGGTGGTGACACAAACCAGAACTTCAGACATAGTGTAAAATCACAGGCTGCAAACACCTGCCATGAATATATTGCAGCATTTGATTGTTTGCACTGGACATGGAAGGAAGGGTACCATCACCAGATGCATTTCACTGGGGTTCTTGATCTCCCATTTCAAATGACTAAAAGTTCTCTGTTACTGGTAACTACACCATTTTTTAAGTTCTGAACCTGTCTGCCACGGAAGGAGTTCAGTAACAAAGACATTGTTATAAATCACTGTGTAGCTATAGCACAGTCACACCTCCCAGCCTGGACAGGGGTTTGGACAAAAGATTGCACTTGCCTAAAACAGTGAAGCCATACTACATTTGGAAACATTATTAGACTATTTAGTTCTTTATTAGTAGAGCCATTGCAATTTATAGCCTACAGAAGAGGGTTGTTCAATCAACAAGGAGCAAGTGAAGTGAAAAAGCATTAATGTTACCACTGAGGCAATTATTTTAACATGATCACAATTCTTATGCATCTTTAATTTTTTTGCCAACACAATGGATTCTCTAATACATGGATCCCTGTTTCATTACAATAATATGATTTGTAGTAATAATATGAGGTGGGTGAAACAGAATCCAGTCTCTTAACACTTGAACATTGCCCTCCCTTGGGGAATATCAGCACACAAAATGAGGGTTCCAGTAAAGTGCTTGTAATCCCAGAAGCTGGTGCACCTATGAAACACTTAGCAGGGCTCCAGCAGAAAGACAATCCCAGAGAAAACAGTCTCCACTGAGACAAAAATCCCAGTCCTGGCTCTCAGGGGCAGAATGCTGGTTTAGCTCCATCTAACATCTTATCTATCCAGAAATCCAAACAGGCAAGAAAATGTCATCACTCCCCAAAGAAAAGAATAGCAATTCTCTGATCCCACACAGCTCCAGCAACGCAGGTTTGGGCAGGTGACCAGTTTGTCATGGGAAAACCAATTCTCTGGACCCAGGTCTCCTGCCACATCTTTCCTGTTCAAGGGTGCTGCTTTCCTTTGGTCGTCTTAAAATGCAGGGAAATTCCCATCCAAAGGGATAGGAATGCCATGATACAAGAAACTAATCTGAACTACCGCTTCAAAATTTTGTGGGTTATTTTTTTTCCCTTCTCCTTTTTGGGGAAAGGAAGGGAAAGACAGAAGCAGGTACCAAGAAAACAGACTGTTCTAACCAGAACACGCAAAAATTAAGATGAAGGTTTCTACTAATGGAAAAAGTCTACTGCACTGCAATCATCGCTTTACTCAAGGATCAGATCCTATCAGGACACTGGTTATCTCCATTCATCTCCCAGTGCAAGTTTATCTGAGGACTGTGGAAGATCTGGTCACGGACCCTAATCCTAGCACAACACAGATTTGAGACAAACTTTAAAACTCATAAAGATTCTTCACTTAATACTTCACCGGATTGTAGAAAGGACCCAGTCGTGTCAGGAAGAGACAGAACAGTTGCAACAGAGAGAGGAATGTTTGTGCTGTGTAGAGTCAGAGGTGTGCAAGCCACAAGGCAAGTTTCAGAGCAATGTAAAAAGAAGGGAAAAGTGACTCCCTTTCAGGACCTTTAGAGTGAACCTATTCATTTTCTTGCATCAGGGCAGCTGCTGAACCCTGCGTGCCAGCAGACCCTGGCTGCAATACCACACCAATGAACACAGTCTTGTCCCCTCCCTCTTCAGGTCCCCTCTTTGACAGCCAGATTTTTGCCACATGCAGACCTCTGACATGCTGCCGGTCTTGTGCAAAGCCACAAGCCCCCTTAAAAGTCACACCAATGTCCTGGCACCTGCTTTGTCCCCCAAACGAAAGAGCAATCAGAGGAACACCATTGCTATGCAACTGCCTGCGGAGGAATTGTCCCCTCCACACCACTTCCAGAGGGTACCATGCAATAAAGCAAGAAGGGAAAACAAGAAGTGTGCACAAAGCTCAGCCATTTCCATGGAAACCCTCCATTGGATATCCTGTGGAAAACCCCAGCTCTGTTCATGAGTCAGTTACCCATCCACAGACCTTGGTGCATGATAGATGAAAGGCAACAGCTTGAGCTTATGAAAAATGGAAGCTGTGACATTTGACTTTTTTTTCTGAAGCAGATGTTTTTACCTAGCAGGCATTTTTCTGTCCAGCTCTCAGTCTGATTTTTTTCCTGGATTCTCTACACAGTGTCACTGTTGCTGCATTATGCACTGAAAATATTTACAAAGACATCAAAATTAACTCTGGGTAGGACTCTGACAAGCAGGGGAGAGAGGCCAAAAGACAGCAATTCTACATATGAAGAAGAAGCTGCTTCCTTTCGCTACAATCAAAGAAACAGAGCAACTGGAAGACCAGCTCTGAAGTCAAGTAAGATGAATGGCAACGACAGCAAGGGCCATAAAAACACCAATAAAAAGTAAGTTGCCATAAGGGAAATACCCAGCTCAACACCTCTCCAACAAGGTAAGCATAATAAACTCACTCCTAACATAGACACCTGTTTATTTTTTCAGGTGCAACCTAAATACAAAACCAGGGAGAGGTGCAGGAAAAGCAGCACTTAAATTCCATCTGCTATGTAAATAGTCTTGCTTGTTGATGGAATTAGTTGCATGATTTAGATCAACATAATCTGACCTTAAACAATGAAATTAACATCCAAAAGCCAATGCTCCTTCCTTGGGGGCTTGCAGCAGTTTCTCTGCAAATCCCTTTCTCAGACCCTCAGAGGAGAGATTCCTCCCGTGTTTGTTTTGGCACTTGTCAGATCCCATGTTTTATTTTACTTTGCACCAATGCAAAGAGGTTCTAAATATTCTGGAATTAAAATGATCACAAAACATGGAAGTGCTTATAAGGCATTTCCACATTGTCATCTGGCAAGTGAGTAGCTGATTTACAAGCCAGCTGTCAATACAGAACAATTGCTCACGTCATTTTACAGGAGAACAAAAAAGTACTAAAAAACCCCCATACTTGCAGTGCTGAATATTACAAAAAATTGCTTTTATCCAACATGGCAATCAGCAGTGTGTGTTCATCAGTGACCTGTCAAGGAGAGATGCTTGTTTAGCTTCCAGATGAGCACCCAAGAGCTGGGAGCTACTAAGCAAATAACCAGAGACCACCTCAAAGATTCCCCCATGCAAAGCAGCGACCAGCACGTCCCTACCGCTGAAGACCAGCCTCTCCTCCGAGCATCTGCAACTGTGCACTGACTTGTGCCAACACAAAGCAGGATCCCACAGGCTCCATGTACCCTAAACCTCAAAAGAAAGATAATCCGTGCAGTTACTGTTTATCTAGGCCAGCACAGCTCTCAAAGGAAGACTCTGGCTTGGAAGTGTGAAATGTTAATGTCTGCAGACGGTGGATGGCAAATGCTTCGTTCCATTTGGATGTAACCCTTACTGAAATGGAAAGGGAATACAAACAGCTGCCCCATGCACACCTCTGCAGTTTTCCTGAAAGAAGGAACCAAATGAAAGCAGAAAAACTGACCTTACATCTCCCAGTTATATCTGCACAAGACTGATTACGATGCAACAGCAGATGGTATTGCTCTTTCCTTAAAGAAAGCATGCATGCTTTAGGGAACTGTGTGTAACATTACTGCATCAAGAAGGGCAAATCAAGCCTTGTGGGAGACAGGGAGCTGACTTTTAAGTCAGTGTTTTCAAGGTTGAGGCATTTGGCACTTTTCTGTACAATGAAACCTCAGAACTGCCTCCTCACCATTGGCTGTGATGCTATTCACCACTGGCCCTGGTGACCTGCAACATAGCCACCTCAGTCCCAGCCTGGGCAGTGCCCCAGGGCAACCACAAATGCCCATAAAATGTCCTGATGCAGTGACACACCAGCAGCAGGAGATGGATGACCAAGGTTTACCACACTGCTCTTGGAAATCAAACTGATCCCAGGTACAGCTCCAGCCCATTGCCCTACCGCATCCACTGAAGGCACCTGTATAGGGTCTTCCCTTCCAGATGGCCCATGGGGACACCAGACCAGCCCTGTCCTCATCCCTGACCAAGCACCAGCCTCACAGCTGCTCTCAGTACCACAGCTCCCCATTTTGGAAACCTCAGTCCCCAGTACAGTGTTCTGCTCTTTCTTCCTGAACTGCTGCCTGCAGAGGGTTTTGGCAAGAGCCCAACTCAGCTCTACACTTCCACCACTTGTTCTTACTAAAATCCTGACATAAAACTCTGTAAGACAGTACCAAAATGCATTCAAACTACAATTATGTAGTAAGGACAAGGCAACTGCATTTTGGAGGAGCAAGTATGACTTTAGCCTAGAATGTCATTACTAGTAGGAAAATAAACAAACCAAGGATGCTTCATTCTATACCGTTAAGCATTTCAAAGTATCTGGGTGACACCACTGTACTAAGTAGCAGACTACTCACTTTCCCATGTAATTTGTTTAATAGGCAGCTGAAAACATTAGAAAGACAAAAGGGAGTTTTTATATTCTGATCATTTACATTTTATCTACATTAACAATGAAAAGCATCATAAGCAGTGAAGGGACTGTTGTCAGATATCATTTTGATGACATGCGTCCTTTTAAGTGTATCCAGTGTTCCTCATATCATTAGAAGCAGGGGGAAAATTAATAGAATACTAATGGCCAAGCAAGCTCCGAATACAATAACTATTCCTTTTTTTTCTGTTCATGTTATCAGCCCATATTTTATCTCCATTTCTTCTTGAAGACTGCTTGAATAAATAAAATGGAAATTTGAATATACTGTCTGACTAATTTTTCTCCCATGCTCCACTACATCTGAAGGGCTACCAGAAACATGGGCACAGCTACTTATTTCTATACCTTCAGGTTCTTCCTTCACACCTTTTTTTCTTTTTGCTGTGATGCTGAGACTACAGCTCATTGCATGCTCATCAATACACACCTGTTTGTTTACATCCCCTCTTTTGTCCATACTCAACAGCTGTCATCTGTTCACACCTGGATTGCAAACCCCAGAGAGAAGCAAGACCAGACACAACACCACCACTGTCCCATATAGGGGCTGGATACAAACACTTGTGTGTGTATTTATAAGCCAATGCTACATCATTGCAACTAATGTGGACAAGCTGCCCCTAATCCCAGATTTCAGCAAGAACTTGAATTATTCTTTCCTAAGTGTCCCTACCGTGAAACTCCATGATGATCCCTTCCTTTCAAAGGACAAAAGAAAAACCAACACTGAAAAGGTCAGAAAGGATCAACAGCACAGCCCTTTGGTATTTTGCCTCCTCTTGTGCTTTTTACTGGATCTCTAACTCTAGAAGTGCACACATGCACCAAACCTGGTTGGTTTTCCCCATTTTACTCCCACACGCTCCCCAGAGCAGCACAAGAGGAGCTGTATGTGCTTTGCTGTAAGAGGTATATGTCTGCATTGAGGGGAGCAGAGACACAGAGAACATCACTGAAGAGCAGAGAAAGTCATAGTCTGTTAACTGTAATTAGAGGAAAACCTAATTTATGAAGCAAATAAACTTGGATATATGTTAGCTCTATACTGTAAGTGCACAGAAGGTAATGCCTTCTGAAGAGCTTCCATCGCTCCCTGATAATCCGCGCTTAATTAGATCTTTTTACACTAATGCAGATTTCCTCTCCCTAATGTTCCTGCTGTCCTTCCACACCTCGCCCTTTCCCCCAATGTCAGTGGCTTTGTCCTCTGACAGAAGCCCACCACAACGGGCAAAGTGCCAACATAATTAATTTTTCAGTAAAAGCCAAGTTGTTGTTTTCTCAGAAATATTTTACACTTCAGAAAACGTCAGAAATGTCAGAGTCCATAAGCAGAAACAAAATCAGAGATCTGCTTCCCTATTAATACTGCATGACCTCCTCAACAATCTCACTCTGGGAGAGGAAGACAGGGAGTGGGAGGGGGCCAGGGAGCCAAGCAGTGTTAGCCACTGGCTGGTTAGAAAAGCAAACAAGATTTAAACATAAGGAGCACCAAGCCAAATGCCTCTGCCTTGAGAGCAGGCTGAAAAGCTGCATGCTGTTCAGAAGAAGGGGCATGCAAAGCCCAGAGGAGAGCAGAGAAGTAAGGCTTGATCCTCCATGCTCAATCAGCCTTAAATTCCTTCTCTGACACCCCTGCATGCGGAGGTGGCAATCCAAAATGATAGCTGTCTGTAGAGAGGATGAAGAAAAGTGCTGTGTTGACTCTACTTGTCTCTCAGAAGGATCCCTGAAGCCTCCCCTCGGTGCTTGCCCCAGACAAGGCAGGGGGTCATCTTCAGAAATAACACATGGGAGTCCTGATTTCTGTCCCCTTTCACCCCTGAGCTCAGCTGCTGCTGTTTTACTGCGACCTCAGCTCCAGTACGCGCACAAACACCCTTCCTGAAGCCTGCAAATACATCACAGTGAGTTATGTGCACTTTCAGACCTCTACAAAAACACAAAAGGAGATATATCTCTGCTTCCCCAAGAGAGCCTCTGCAGAAAGGCTGGGACACAATGTGCATTGCCCGTGGAAGACACCAATCCCATTTCCACAGGAATTTTACAGCCCTAAATATCTAAGGGCTCAGGTCAGCACCCAATTTCATCATTTGTTGCAGCTGATGGCCAGCAGTACCAAAATGTGTGTAAAGAGGGCAGATTGTCTCTTACCCAGAGCAACTCAACATGTTGGTATTACTTTAAAATCACAGAATCACAGAGCCATTTGGGCTGGAAAAGCCCTTTTAAGATCAAGTCCAACTGCTGACCCAGCAATGCCAAGTCCAGCACTAAACCATGTCCCCAAGCACCACATCTACATGATTTTTAAATCCCTCAGGGGATAGCAACTCAAACACTCCCCTGGGCCACCTGTCCCAAATGAAACTTTGCTCCAGCCTGCTGAGGGTCCTTACACTTTTTATTGTCCCATGAACCACAAGCATCAGTGTTACTGACAGAATTGAGCAGTGCTTTCTCCCCAAAAGGGTGGCATGAGGCTCCACTTGGGCTACTGCAGCATCTTCTCTGCAGCCCCTGCCACCTAAAACAGGCTCAGCTCCTGTTACAGATAAAATCTTTCCTTTCTTTTCTTCCTTGATTTCTCCTCTCCTCTGAGCACACTAAGGAATTCTAAACATTTTCTGGCACATTCATAGTGTTTAGAGTAAAGTCCTTGAACAGGTGATCATTTTTCAGCCCATAAGCTAAGTTCTCTTGCTGGGTTAGTCCCCAAAGGGCTTAAAAATGGTATTGAAATGCCTTCCGTGGAAAAATATCCACACATGCCCTAATTTGTTTACAGTGACTCCTGCAGCATCATGAACACAAATGAAAAAAGAGGCAGAGCCATTTACAAGATTGGAACAAAACTTTTCATTACAAATGCATCAGCAAATAAGAAATAAACTTGTGAAATATTTGCTTATGATCAAGGTTTGTTTTGTTCATCTGTTACACAGATAACAGGATGAATAAAATGACAACACAGGCACCTGAGGTCTACATGGCCACAGCAGGTACAGCTCACATGGATCAGCTGAGAGGAAGTGACACATTCCTAACATCATTTATCCGGAGGATAAAAAACCCTCTCACATGCCACAAGCAAACTCACTTTAACTACAGCTTTGAGTCCCTTCCAAGTCTCTGAATGAATGATCACACTTCAAAACAGCATAAGAGCTTTCTGCAAGAGACATTTAGATTAAATATCATAACTGATTACAGGAAGAGCTGGTAGCCCTGCTTATTACAGTTGCCTAATGCTTCTGATCTTTAGACCCCATTCCTACTTACCTATAATTTTTCCAAGATCTAGCCATCTGGACTGCAACTTCATGGGCCTTTTGTCTGTCTCAAGCAAATTTTAATTTCAGCCAAAACGGTTTGACTGCCTCTAAGAACAAGACAGAGAAGAAAGATTTATCTTTCCTTTTTTTGCCTACAGTAAGAAATCCTGCTGACCTTTTCTCTAATTAGCTAAAGCATTTCCCAGACTTTGAAACAGAACTCAGCTTTTGACAGGATTTATTTCAAGTCCGTATAAACATGAACTTTTTGGTCACAATTTGGGGGTGTGGTTGAGTTTGGTGCGTTTTTGCTGTATCTGCAGGAACATACCCAGATCCAAATCACTTTTGCCTTGAGAGGTGGGAGATACTAAAAAAAAAAAAAAAAATCAACTCTTATTCTATTTACAACCTTGAAAGCTCCTGCTTTTTAAAAGAGACCCCAGGGTCTGGTGCATTAATGCTTCTTTTTATTAACTTGAAGACCAAATGGAAGTACTCAAAGCTGAACACTGCCCCTCCAGCTCTTTGCCTTGCCAGCTTCAGAGGGTAAAAGGTGTGTGGTGTAAAAGCCAGCATTAACCAAAGAAGCTGAACCCAAGCCCAAGACCTAGAACTTGAGTATCTATTGTTACACTGCAGTGAACACAAACTTGAAAAGTCTTAATTAAGGTCCTTCTGAGTTCTAGTTTTTCTATCTGTGAAAGAAACGTGCTTCTTCTCAGTGTTGAGCACTATGAAGCAGCAAGAAAATGAAGTACTCACATGTAATTGAAAATTTTGAAGAATTCTATCTTTAGGTGTCATTTAAAAGTATTCAAATATAGACATCAAACAACAAAGAGAAAGAAAACGACTCATTAAGGGACATCCATTCAGTGCCCTTACACAAGGGAAGAAGCTTGTGGAAAAACACGTGATGCTATAATTAAAGGCTGAATTCCAATGCACAAAAAACCAAATTGAGGTTGCAGAGATTGCCTGGTTTATTCATAACCCTTATAAACTTTTCACCCTCAATAATGTTTTTCTGATGTAGTTTTCTGGACACAATTTTGTGATCTAGCTGTTGGTCTGAGATGAATCCAGGAGGATCAACATGCATCTGGAGAGGTTACTCTCCTTCCAGCTTTGTATGTTCAAGATGCGTTTCAGGACCAAATATTTACTTACTAGTGAGTCTAACTATTTTTCATGCTTATGTCACAGTGAAGCATCACAAGCTAGACAAAGAAATGGGTTTCAACCTCTCTTCAGTTCAAACACTGCCTTCTCATTTGATGTGAAGCATCTGCTTTTATTTAACACTAGTAATGCAGTGCACTTTATAAAGCATCTTCAAGGTAAAAATCTGTGCAACCTAGTAAAAAGTAGCGTTATACTGTCCATTAGTTCAAGAAGCAGATTCTGAATCACATCCCTTAGAAAATGAACAATTTCTTCAAATGTCAAATGCACTGTTTACTCCTCATTGGTAGCAAAACGTGATGTACAAGGTTACTAATATAATTCCAGGCCATTATCTAAACAACCTATGAACAAAGCAAGAGAGGGGAAAATGTAGCTTATCACCTCCAGCTTTAAAGCTGCTGAAAATTCCAACATACAAGTGCCATCTCTCAGCAAACACAGAAGAGCTGCTCAGTATGGAAACATAACTCTAGTCTTTCTTCAGAAGTCACAAAGCTCATTCCCAAGGACAATGAAGGCTCCATCAGTGCAGTGCTCTTCAAGGCAGATCCTTCCCCCTTTTCAAGGCTACCCCACTAAATGCAGGCACTCTCTTCATTTTTTCCAGTGCTGCAGCCTCACACAAGTTGCAGTAAGAGTGTGACCTTCTGGTTCCTGCACTGTGTGGTCTCCCCTCTTTGCCAGCTGACAGATGACAGGAGCACCTCAGCCCCATGCCAGGTCCCACCCCCAGGAGAGCTGCCATAGGAACCCAGCACGGCTGGGCAGATGTGAACCTACAGCAAGCCAGGAGCTGTTGGGCTGTTCCTACAGGCCCCTGCAGAGTCTCCCAGTGTTCAGGCCACCCCTCAGCAGCACACCACCAGCCCAGAGGCCGGGCATCCTCCTCCTGCTGTCCCTCATTTCTACAGAGGGTGGAGTCCAGCACACAGCTCACCAAGCAGTCATGCCATCCTCCTGCAGGACCACAGGCAAGAGTAACCATCTCTCTCCTCCCGATCTCCCCTAAAACCAGCTCTTTGCTTAAGCTGGGACAGCCACGGGTCAGTTTCACACGTGCTGCTCCTGTGTGTCCATGGCAGTGCTTTGGCAGGCCCCAGCCTGATGGTCAAACACCATCCTCCCTCCAACCAGCACATACAGCTCTTCTGCAAAGACAGAGAAGGCCACCAGCCATCACCCTGCCCTCCACAAGAGGCCGAGCTGAAGACCACCATCCACTGCTGGGCTCTTGTATTTTCTCATCCAAAAAAAAAAGTCCAAGTTTCAATGTGTCTTATACATATTAACAGCAGAGGCCAACTCCTTCTGACTGAAGTGTTTGCTGGAAGCAGAAATGCTGTGAAACAGATTCAGCATTCTTCTTGTCATTTTTCTCTTTAGACAACACTTTCATTTACTTTTTTTAAGATTTTTGTTATGTCTTATCTACACAAGAGGAGGCTTAGCTGCACAACCACCCACCAGCTGTGCACCCCAGCTCCACTGAGGGGGGCAATGCCTTACATCACATATGAAAATCCTTCTCAGGCCACCATCAAGCTTTCACTAAGTACATAACCATTCTCACAGGTCTCATAAAAAGGTGGATCGTGGCTGTGCAGCCGGACATCGGAGACCAAGCGCTCCCCTGACAAATGACAACATAAATAACAACCTTAAAAGCCTCGTCCAGAGGGAAGTTGTGCACCTAAATCAACCAATGCAGATTTCTCCAGTACAAACAGTAGCTCTCACCCTGTCATGATCTGGGCCGGCATTCTCAGATGAAGGACCAGGGATACTATTTTCTTCCATTTAAAGAACTATTCTGAATTTATGAGCCAATATTTAAGAACAGTTGATAGCCCACTTACATAGCAGACTCAAGCAGATTGAAATAATTTCATAATTAAAAGGCAGTAAAAGCATGTGTGTCATTTCAATATAATTCCTCAGAAATTCAGTAGCAATTTGATTTTATTTTTTAAATGACATAGATTTGAGAGTATGCATTGATCTGATTAGCCTTCAAATTCTTTTCTCCTTTTAGTGTAAACCAATTTCCTTACATGGATTACTAGGCCTATTTAATTTCCTTTCCCTAGAAAAAGGAACATAATTTTTCACTGTGATCATAATAGGAATTTGACCAATACAAATACACTGCATTACTGCAATCCGTTACTCACCAATTTCGTTCAAAAGGAGTGAATTCCAAAGCTGTGAGCTGTAATCCTAGAGGCAGCCTTACTGCTCTCTGCTGCTTTTAAAATTGCTTCTTTATGACACCCAGTCATAGATTTTTTGACTTGAAGATTACAAATTTGGGAAGAGATAATCAGCAAAAGAATTTGTTTGCAATTGATCTACACTGCTCTTTGTTTTGCCTTGTCTCAGAGGGTTGTTTTTTTAATCTTCACGTGCTAACCAACCTTTTTTCTCCCAAGCACACATTCAGATGATTTTTTTCCAATTAAATTTTGGGGTTCTTTTTAATAGTAGCAGAATAAACAAGCAGTGCTTCCTACATTTAATCTGTCATAGAAGATGCATTTAGTCCTAGATGCAATACTTCATGGAAATGGCTTTACTTTCACACATCAGAATTTTCACTCATCTCCTGTGCAGCCCTGGCTGCCACACGCAAACCTGGGTGTCCATCTCTGACCAACCAGTGTGACACAGGACAAGTGGGCTCAATCCAGCACCCATCAAAAACACCTAAATAAGCCCAGCCACTGTGCACACCACAGCAATCACAGACTCAATCTAACACTCTCCCTGGAAGTGTTCAAAAACCATGTGGATGTGGCACCTGGGGACATGGTTTAGTGGTAGGCTTGGCAGTGCTGGGTTAATGGTTGGATTCAATGAACTTAAATGTCTTTTCCAACCTAAATTATTCCATGATTCCTATGACACCTGCACTCTGAGGGCTGCAAGTAGACACAGCACCAGGTACAGCATCCCAGTGTGCCTGGATGGAAGGGGTTTTTCCAGGTAGTCCTACCCAGACACAGTCCAGACTGCATCCCCTTCACAGGTGCAGGATAAAAACCTAAACTCAAACATTCAGATACTGCTGCCACAGAAACAAACACAGAAGATCCCATATCCCTCACCATCTCTCCACCATCCATGCCAGATGTATCCGCTTTACTTTCTAGTGAGCAGTAATACCACAAGTCTGCCAGAAGCTCTTCTTTGATACCAAAAGCAATGTGGAGAGCTCTGCCTCTCCTGGGCTGAGGGAATAAAGCCAGTTTCAAAGTACTCAATTTCAGTTGAGTAGTGAAAAGTTTGACCAAGGCACTGCTATGATTTCTTTAACATTTTAAACATAAAGCCCCATGCTTGAAGACTGGATTGTCAGTGCCTCCAGAGTGTCCAAAAGTTACACAGCCTTCCATGCACCAAATAATCCAAGAGACACTGCCAGCCATACACACTCATGAGGAAAACTGTCATCTGTCCTCACTGTCTGAGTGGTGTTTTTCACAGATTAATATACTTTCACAGCAGAATGAAAGATTATAAATTGCTAAAATTGATTTCACATCAGTGGTGAAGTCTGAGTGAGTAACACACCTGAGGTGACACAGTCTGCTCAGGGGAACGTGAAACCACAGTGTATTGACAGCTTAATTGGCTCAGCAAGAGTTCATTTCCCTCAGATGAAATGCACCATTGGCCATTTTATCGCTATATCTTATTGCTGCTTTAAAAGTGAAGCAGATGACAATCTAGCAAAATGTTTTCGTTACAGAGACAGCCCCTGTCTTTATTGCTGGGTGCTGGCTTCCTTCCCTCTTTTCTCCCCAGCAAATGCAAACTAGCTCTTGTTTGCATTTTAAGCACTTTGCCAGATGAGAATGCCTCTATATATCCTTTCAGGACAAGTGATGGAAGATGCTGCTGAGCCCATTTCTGTACTGGAACTACAAAGGATAAAACACAAATATTCAACAGCACCAAGTAATTCCATAAATACCACATTCAAGGGTAACATGACATTTATATCACCTTACTGCAAGCTAAAGAGATGTCATTTGACTGCTTTATAGTGTTGGGAGGCATTTAAAGAACATTAGTACTTGAACTATCAAAAGATGATAACTTAGAGCTCAAAAGGTATTTACAGAAAACAGCCCACTTGTGGAAGCAGGAGATGTGTAGGAACAAGGAGCCCTTACTCCCTGGTTGTCTCACAACTCACACTCTGGCAGGGAAAGCAGGCAGAGGATCGTGTTCTGCCAACGTGGTTCAGAGCAGATGGGACAGAGGCAGCACCACCACACAGACGTGGAGAAACTGCAGGAAATGCCACAGGCACCCCAGCAAGGCTGTGATCCTCCTGCAGACCCCCAGCCCAGACACCTCCCCATCCAAAAGTTCTACATTCCCTATGGAGCTGCAGCATTAATTCCAGGGAGCAGCCCCAAGGTGCACGCAGTCAATTCCTCCCTCCCCCCTCAGAAGCAGGAAAGCACCATCCCCTTCCTCAGCAGAAAAGCAGCATCAGAGCTGGCAGGGGACAGCACCCTAGCAGCAGAAGGCACAAGCATCCAGGAAATCCTCCACACACTTTGAACCGGGGACCCCTAAGCCCAGACACCCAGTGCAGTGCTTAAAATCTGCTGAAGCAGCACATAGGCAGTTACAAAAAGCCCCTTATTAACCTCCAAGCCTCATTTCACCAATGAGGGGAAGGACACCAGCAGTGTTTAATTGCAGAGGAGAAACAGAGGCAGGACACAGGGAAGGATCTCAGGCACACACAACTCCCCATTGCTGCACCCCTCAAGCCATGAAGGCCCCAAAAGCAGGGACTGGGGGGAGAGGGATATCTCCTACTACACATTTTACTTCTCCACGGACATGCCAGAGGGTTGCTGCTAAATCTCTGCAAAGAGCATAACAGAATCTTCTTGCAGCAGTCAATAGATGCATGGAAATGTAGGTGGGAGCGTGAGAGGCCATCGGTGTGGGGATGTGTTGCAGAGCTCAAGGGGAGATGCAGGGAAATAGTAGCAAAAGCCAACAAGGTCCCTCCTGCAAGGAGACACCCCAGAGACACATGCCGAATTCTCCATCAACTATGAGCAAGGCTGTCCAAGATGCACCAGGATTTTGGGAAATCATGGGGAATGGGACCACTCTAGTGCTGACTGAAGCAGGAGAGAGGGAGCCCAGGCAGGAGAGCAGCCCCACACCTCAAGCTCAGCATCGTGAGGGGCACTGAGAGGCTCCTCTGGGGGAAGCCCCATCCAGCATCCCCAGAGCCCAGTGAGCCGCATGCCAGTGCTGTGCTGGCAGTGAAACTTCAGGCAATGAGAGGAAGAAACAAAAGCAAAACCAAACATCTTTCAAAATATCCCTTCCCGGTAGCACGCACTGTCATGCAGTACTTCCAAAGACATGGTTTATGTGGCTCAGGAGGGCAGTTTCATGCCCTAACTCCTGCATGATGGATTTTACAACTTGTTAAAGAAACTCATCAATCCTCAGCAGTCATTCTTAATGCCCAGAGCCCCCACAAACTCCTGCATTTTGCTGATCCCCCAATTTCAAATCATTTGAAATTGCTGCTACTATTACAGCTCTGCTCCTAAAGCTAAGCATTATGGCACACTCCAGACTTCCAGCTTCGTATGCTGGTGTAATAAACAGATTAACTGTGATTTATGAACAATAAGTTCTGGTTATTTGAAAGGAAACATTACCTCCCTAGACCAATTCTGACAAGCAGAGATCTCTCATTATGCAGACATTATTTCTACCTACCCGTAATCATTGGTTTAGAACATAGTTTTCAACCTGGTAAATGTATCACCATAGTTTTCCACTACAAACTTTGTAAATCCAAAGCATCTGGCAGGAAGCCTCACCAAAGGCAGAACACCAGCCTGAATTGACCCAGTGAGACAATTCCTATTTTAAATACAAGTTATTAAAAAAATAAAATATTAAAGCAACAACAAATTAAAAAGCTTTTGGAGAGAAGGGCCACAGTGGAGATAGGTACATCACAGAAGGCACAGAAGGCAGCAAGACTCCAGTTAGCAGAGGCCTAATTAGGAAGAGGAATGATGAGATGATACAGAGATCTGTTTCTTGAGCTTATTTACTTATAAAGTCTAATAAGAATTTTAATATTCTCTTCAAAAAAATGTATTCATTTTTTGAGTCTACTCTAAAGTGTCAGCTTAATATTTTACAAGCCCACAAGCAGGAGTTGACATTTTCACATGTGCTTTCTACCTGCAGCTACTAAACTGACCACCCCACTCAGGACACTTTCAAGTCCTGCTGAGAATTATTTTGTACATTTATTCAGTTAATCGTAATCACTTTCCTCCTGTTTAGAAAAGCTGTGCAACCCTGCACACTGGTTAGACAGCCAAACCCATCCACACACCACAGCAGCGACCCGTTGGGCGCATCTCCCCCCTGCAGGGCTGGTTCAACTCCAAGACCTCGCAAGTCCCAGCACCTCTCACCTCCACATTCAGAAATAGTTATGAACTTTCCAAGCTAGAGACTTCTCCCACTTGTCCCATATCACCTCCTCCCTCCCTCCCCACACTAATGGCAACGATCTGTAGAACAACGCTGTGCTAAAGTCCACCCAAGGCTAGTCGCTTCTGCCAGCACCAAAAGACCTTCCTGAATTATCAAAGCTTAATTGGCTTAAAGACACTGGAGTATTAAACGATTCCAAATGAATAGAGACAAGCTCTGCTGGGCAGTGCTGGTATCAATGGACCTTTCTTGGTGATTAACGTGCAAAAGCTCCCACCACACAGCCCGTCTCTTCTCATCTAATTGCTATTGCTATGTGTATCTTGGGTTTACCTGTGCAAGGCATAATTAGTAAAGATAAAATTCTTTATATAGTTAAACCTCTTTAATAGAATAAAAGAAATCTCAGTTCCCTCACCTTGACTCTAAAGTAGTAACAGCAGCTCATGAAAAACGAAAAGCCTTGAAGGATTTGGAATAAGAAACTTGGAGAGACAATCACTAATCTTTTATCTTCCAGACTTCAAGCAGAATCAAGTTCTTCAAAGAAAACCCAATAAAGCCCAGACATTTTCATCATAACAAAATAAATAATTCAGTCATACTTTAGAGGACTCCAACATTAGGATCGGCTATTTGATATATTTGTGGCTTAGGTGCCTCTAAACTGATTAAAGATAACCTGATAGAAGCTTGCAATGTCAAAACTGCCTTCATTCCTGACAGATATGAATGGATAGTGTAAATAACTAGAAATAACCAAAATGGCTGCATTTATGCCTAATGGAGGATTTACAGCCTTCAGAGCTGCCTGGTAGGACTAAGAGTTAACAGCTCTGCCTTTATCCTACCACAGCACACAAGGGGAGATGAATTGACATCCTCCCCACAGCACCTGCTCTGCCAGAACCACCGAGGGCCCCATCCAGAGGAGACAAGGAATAGGATTCTCCTATGAATAAAAAAATAAACATGTACAGGCAGGTTTGTTGGTGCTGATTTATTATGGCCTTCCTAGAAACCACTGTGAAACACACATCCCAAAAGCCCCTCAAATCTCTGTAGCCCCTGCAAGTTTCCACTGATACAGCTCTTGTTATTTTCCAGCTGCCATCTGCAGAAGGGAAGACACCATTGCCTTTGAGAAGGAACAGACCAGGCCTTCATTTACATCTATAGGCCTTCACCAAGGGGCCCTCAACTGCAGCATCCCAGTCAATTTCCAGTTCGAGTTACTGCGCTCCTACTGATGCCATGATGATTTTTTGCCTTTTTAATATATGCTTTTTATATACCCTTTTATATAGCTTTTATGTATCCCCAGTGCTTTTAGCATGCATACTTGTAATTCCTTAAATCTGGTAACTTAGTTTAGACCCAATAATCCATTAAGCCAGGAGACCAAACATCCTGGGGGCCTTGCAGTTGGAGGCCAGAAGGCCCTATACTATCCTGAGAAACCAAGGTCCTCTCTAGAACACATCCTGTAAACTAAGATAGGCCCATCCAGGGGGGAATATCACACTATTCATTTAAGCTTCTCATTGGGGAATCTTTGATAGATATGCTAATCTGCAAGGTCTATAAATTGTATACACAATCTATCGTGTGTGTGTGTGCATCTCAGTGTGCATTTCGGCACATTCCACCTGAATGAAGTGGTGCACCTTAAAGATCCTTAAATAAATACCGAGGTAAAAACCCCTTTTCCTTTAAACCATGTTGGATTCTTAATTTTAAGACCAGGGAAAGGCAACACTACCTTACCACCATCCAGCACATTCCCAAAGCTCCAGCAGCAATGCAGCCCCAGAGGAGGTATTTGGGAAGTGGGTGGAAGGAAATTCTGCACCCACACAAGCATTGGGGCAGCTCAATTCAGGGTCAGAATCAGCCACATTGTGTATCTCACAATTTATGCCACTTCCAGGAGATGACAGAGCAGCCACTGACAGACTCCAACAGCCCCATGTTTGCACCACATGGAAAAGTCTCTCCAGGATGGGACTGGCATCAACAGAAGAGGCTGCAGAAAGGCAGCACGAGATCCTGCTGGTGGCTTATTTGAGCAATCGCTTAAAATACTGAAAGCAGTTCTCCCCAGGAGCTCAGTGTGTGGAAGCAGCCCCTCGCAGTCAGCTCTCCTGTTCCTGCTCTTCTCACTTGATTGAGGGGGGAGATTACCAGAAAGTCTGACACAAAGAATGGGTGCAGATGCTCCTCTTCTCTCAGAGGTCCTTCTGTGCTTAATTGTGTTGCCATCTTTCCACTTTTTAAAGTGCCTTTTCCCTTGAATAAAGAACTGGAAGGAACATACCACAAAAGCTGCCAGTGAGCAGTTGCTAAAGGTTTAGTTTTCTGTTATCCATAGAGCAATGTGGCCAATATGCAGGGCAAGAAATTAAGTGACCATTCAAAAGCATATTTCCAAGCTTGGAAAGCAGGAGGAATCAGACTGATAAACATGCACACAAGCCAACCCCAGGGAACAGAGTTCTTTAGTGAGGGGAAGGACAGATGAAGAACCACACTGGTATTTTCCTGCTCAAGTTTACCTTCCACAAAGTTGAGCTATTCAGATTTAATATTTAGGAAATCAGTAGAATTCATTGAGGGGGTTTTTTGTTGTCATTGTTTCAATAGGAAAAGACTAGATGGTGGCAGGGCCAGAAATTCCCCCACTGAAAAAGCAAAGATCTATCAGGAAAAAAAGAGGAGAGAAAGCAAACCATAGGCAAGGTTCTCACCGTTCTCTCCAGCAGGTGAGTTGCACTAACTACCGGTTAGTTTGGATGAGAACATTTAGCAATACTAAATGTCACGTGACAAAAGACAGATGAGCAGTTCTGAGGTGATGGGGTACATCCCAGCTTCAGACCTGAGAACCCCAACCAGGAGGTGCCCACACGGGCAGGTACCAGCATGGATACACCAAGGGAAAGTGAAAAAACTGCCTGCAAAAAAAATCCTGGAGTAAGGTTTAACTGCAGTCGAGGCAGCCACAATCCATTTTAACACTGTCAAATGCAGCAAGTTTCCAAAAGATTAAATCACTACTTAAATCATCTTCATAATTTTAAAAAATGCCTGCAAGATAAGACCGGGCGCTAATTGTACCATTTAAATTTAGTGAATGGAGGATTTTTTTGGTTAGGATTTTTCCTTCTTAACTGCAATAAAGAAAAAGCCCAAGGGTCTAAAACTAATAATCTAATAAAGTTTGCTAAGTGAACATTGTAACAGATAGGTCTGGATGAGATTTCCTGTAAATGCCAGACAATTTCCCTTGATCTTTATCAGCAGAGATGCTGCTCTAGCTTCAGCAGGAAGAAATTAAATTTGGTGCAAAATAATAACATCTGGGTGAGATTCTGCTTGTCAGACTAGCAGTCCCTTTAGGTGCCAGAGTAAAAATATTAAAATTAACTCTGAAGGATTTCACATTTGTGTTTTTAATATGAGTGGTTGGGCTGTATTTCCATACCAACACATTTCCCCTCCCTGGAGAGAGGTGCAATTATCCATCCTCTGCACTGGGTCCCCAGACTGGGGGTCTGACCCAAAGCAAGACACATTGGGAGCTCTCTTCCCTGCCAGAGTACATCTCACAGCTGGCACTGCTTTCAGCTATCCCATTCCTGCAGTCCCAATTCCCAAAGCCACAGGGAATCTGCACAGGACCTGCAGGAGATGCTCAGGGGCCACTGGGGCTCCAATGGTGGTCAGAGGCTCCTCTTCCCTGACCACTCCAGCATCCCTTGAAAAGCTGAGTGCCCTGCACAGCCCCAGGCACAGCCCTGCCAGGGGGTACCCTGCACAATATCTATAGCTGGAACAGCCTCTGGCACTGCCATCAAAATACTCTTAAACAAGCAGCAATCAAAAGATCAACCCTATTTAAAAGTGTTCTTCTACATACTTTCAGACTAATTTTAAAGATAACAAAAGTGAATGGTGTTCAAAGTCTAACGAATCGTCCTTCCAAGTCTGAAACACTTTATACAAGGCAATTAAACTGAGCTCCTCAATGGTTCCAGCTAGGAATTCCTCCTCTGCAATGGGATTGCAAACGATTTTTAGTCATGAGCTTTTTTATAAGCAGAAGCAGTCAGAAACTGTTCAATTAAATGCTTTTCTTCCCCACCACCAAGAATGGCAATTCCACATACCAGGGCTTCTCAGAATAATTTCAGCTTCAAAATCCCTGCACAGGTCTCTGGGCCAGGATGGAAATAACAGTTAAAAAAAAAAAAGGGGGGGGGGGGGGGGGGGG
>VZRS01000341.1:29875-65547 GCA_013398055.1 Ifrita kowaldi | reverse complement strand
ACACAGGGCATGGGAACAGAAGGAAAAAAAACTAAAAAAAAAAAAAGGGGGGGGGGGGTGTTGGGTGTTGGAATAGAATAAAATCAAAGCAAGGGATCCAGCTCTCTCCAGAAGAGACAGAAAGTTCAGAGCCAGAGCACCCGACTGCTGCGCACAGCCTGCAGTACCACAGAGTGTCATTCCCACACACAATAAGAACTAATGTTGCAGTTTCTGTCAAATGGGAAGGAGGGAGGCAGACACTTTGTATTCCACCCAGGTTATTCACCATTTCTGAAGCTCGTCCACATTTCCAATGCCTAGGAAACCAATCTCTCATTAGTTTTACTCCATTCTGGTTATTAGAACTGGAACTTAATGGTAACTGCATTAAGAATTACTGTAGGGAAAAAATTTGCTGTTATCCCCTCAGCAATTCATTTGATCTTACATAGAGAAAAACAACATATTAGACTTCATGAGTCAGTTGTGGCCCAGAACAGAACTCTGCCCTGATCTCACAGGCTTCAGCAGGCCTTGGGTCTTGCTGTTAGTGAGGCATAAACAAAAATAAATCAATTATTCTGCAAAAATATCATCAGGAAGGAAAAAATGCTTGATTGCCCACGACTGCTTTTTTAAATACAGCTAAAAACACCACTAATATAGAATGATGGAACCTCAGTAGGACAGCACTCAACAAATAAGCAGTCATTTCACCACACATTAACCATGGATGGAATAAGTTTTGCTTGTGTAAAGGCCCTAAAAAATGATTGCAGATTTAAGTGGCACAAACTAGTGTGTATCCACACTAAAAAATATTCCAAGATTCATTTCGCAAATAAAAAACAAGCAAACAAACAAAACCATCATGTTATCATTAGAAAGAGAGCTGCCCCAGACAGCAGGGCATCAGGTCACCAAGCACTCAAATACGCTGTGGGGCACCAGGGACCACATTTGGGAACCAGCAGCCTCTGCCACTTTTCCCACAGAATAATCAACTTTGTTGTGCAGTGGATAACAAGAACAATACACACAGTTGAGGCAGATCTTACCAAGCTTTACACCAAGGTGATCACATCCCTGCAACCTGTATTTTGGGACTTACAGAGTCAGACAAGTCAATACTTGCGCAGAGATTTTAATTCTTGGAAAAGTGGTTTCTTTTGGGGGTTTTTTTAATTTGCACCTCAAGTTTAGTCTTTAAATTTCCATTCATTCTTACAGCTGCAGGAATATTTAGGACAAACCCTGCAGAGTAACCATATAGCAAACCAGGTGTATTACTAATCATAAACAAGCATATATAGTATCTGCAAACACATGAAAACAAGTGAACAGAAGGCTTCCAGCCATCTCACTTCCAATTGCCCAGTGCTGAGGAAGAGGAGCAGAAATGCTGCCTCCTCCTGCACATGACTGGAGCACCCCCAGCACCCACCTTGGAAAACAGCAGCATTCTGGATGACAAGGAATTTCAGCTCCACACTGGCAGACTGCAGCAGCTGCTCCATGTTCAGGCGGGCGGTTGCCTGGTACTTCTCCTCCATCTTCCTCGAGCAGCACGTGGAGCCCTTTGGGATACATACCTGCAGATCAGTCCCTGGAGAGGCACAAGAAGAGTAGAAAATTCACATTAGGAGGTGAAATTGCTTAGAGTGGAGAGGAAACCAACTCCAAGCATCAGTATGGCCACAATTACTGTTTGGGCAAATTGATTTCTGGAATTTGTCCTGAGCAAGCAGGTTAGCCGAAGGAGGCGACTGATAAGGCAGAGCCCAGATTGCTGAGCAGTGGCCTCCGAGAGCTGTGCTTGCCTGCCAGCACAGTGCTTGCTTCAGCGCCCACACACTCCATGCACCGCTGTGCCGGTGCAAGCAAAGCGATCCCGAGCCTCGCCCTGCTGTCTCCTGTGTGCCCACAGCACACCAGTGAGGAGTCACAGGCGGGCAGAAAAGATGGAGTGGGAGGTGGAAAACGGAGACAGGATTTGAGGCTCTGGATTTACAGTGAATAGAGCAATGTATGTAGTACATCAAGGAGCATATTCTTATAATTTGCATAAAGACTTAAAAGTAATTTGAAACGTAACAGTGCTATTTGCCTGCAATTTCTACCCTTTTGTATCCCCAGCAACCATAATAGCAGAAGGACACAACTATAATGATTCACGTGGCTTTTTAGTGCTGACTTTTAAATTGTACCACTTATGTCCCTATCCCATGCTTCCTCCATTGCAACAGGCAAAGCTCAAGGCCCATCAAGGCTTCGCTCGTGGACAGATCCTGAAGGATGCTCTGAGCACTGCACAAGGCAAGAGCCTCTTCAGCAGCACCTTGATTCATTCACCAGGACGGGACAAAAGCCAGGGGACAAAGGCTAGAGGGACACCACTTGCTCTGGCATCTCCAGCACTGCTCTGTGATGCTAAACTTCTTTTTCTGACATTCCCAAAGCATTTATTCATGGAGAAAGTAGACAAGCTTAAGAAAAGTGTTGTTAGCTAAAAAGAAATAAAATTTAGGGAAAAAAACAGAAGAGCTGGAAGTAGCACCAAAAAAATGTCTCATCTTCAATCAACTTTTAAGAGCAAACTGAGGCCTCGAACACACAACCAGAGCAACAAGCTCATATCAAAGCAAACAGCTCTCAATGCAAAACACATCTAATCTGATGCTGCTCTTAGAAACTGAAACAGCAAACAACAGCTCCATTAAAAATGGCTATCCAGGGTCAAAGAACAGCCAGAACCTCACATTTCAGTTTCTGCCACCAAACTGCACAGGGCCCAAACCAAAAGCAGCTCCCTGCTAGATTCAGCACTGCCAAGAATCAGTATTAGGAAGCAATCCCCAGGCCAGTGACCAACAGCTCTGACAGAGTGAAGGCTCCTCACACCTCTCAGCCCTCACTCTGCCTTCCTCCTTGTTATAAAGGGGTTTTCCTCAATAAAAGCTACTTTGGTAATTTACATCTTTGCTCTGGAAGGATTATGCATCCTTTCAGACTCTTATGAAGGAGAGGAGACAGGAACCTTTTACCACATCCACTCTCTCCCTAATTACTAGAAAGTGTCAAAAGTCACTTTTGCAAGTGTAGTCTAGAAGAACAGGATTAATATTAATGTCAGTTCAATCGTGTGCCTCCTGAAGAAGAGTCATGCACAGTGCCAAGGGAAAACCAGCTGTCAGGGCTCAGGAGCAGCGACAGCAGAAATCCTCCTCCCTCCAGCCCTATCCCTTCCCCTGGCACAGCATGGGAAAAGGAACATGAAACACTTCATCTACAGCACACATTGCATGTGGAGAAAGGAGATTTAACCAGTGCAGGTCCTGCTGTGGCTACAAAAAAAGCTCATGCAAAGGGGGAGAGAGGGGTCCAAACTCCCATCCTGGCTCCCTGCTGCCTCAGTTTCCCATTCTGCAAAGCAGGATGCCCAAAACAAGTCCCCTTCTCAAGCCCTCTAACACAGATACAGAACCACCAATGTCTAAAGCTTGAGCCTCAGTGGTTCATGAACTCACCCACTCCAGAGGAGCACAACGACAGGTATTTCATGCATTGAAAAAATAAAAGGGACCATAAAACCACATAACAGCAAGATACTGCGTTAATGAGAGAAGCAGTTATGTAACAGCAAGTTAAAGAGGTTTTTTAAAGTCAAACCCAACTCAATTTACACCGCAAAAAGGCTTAGCATGGTCTCTTTAACACTTCAATACGCCCATAAATTTCTTTTTAATACAAAGCTTATTTCCTCCTACATTTATTATATTAGGACACATTTTGAATTATAAAATAAAAATCCTTCCATGATTATTGGAAATACCAATATAGAAAACCTGAGAGTTGGCAATTAAGAGGTCTCTGCAAGTTAAAGCCAAGGATAGGAAGCAGCAAGGTCATCTATTCACATCCCATCCTTCTTTTTAGCAATTAAGCCAACTTCTCCCCTTAAATGGATTTTTATTTTTGTGCAGTAAAAAGAAAGACACATGCTGTATCAGAGCAATCACAGAGGAGGAGGAAAAAGCCTGGCAATTAACTCAGCTTAAAATGTTTTACAGGGACAGTCAACTAACACCAATGACCAGGATAAGAAATGTCACAGTAAACGCAACAGGACAACACAGGCAGGGCAGGCTCTTGGAAGGTACCAGGGACAAGGTTCTTCTTGGCACAGTGTTGCTACAGAGGGATGAGGAATGGGGGCCTGACTCCCATCTGCTAGCTCTTTTCTGTGTATGGCTTTCGCAGATGGCAAGCTGACTCAAACACTCCCATCTCCAAGTCCCCCAGGAGAAGTAAGGACGGGAGGTTTTGATGCCAGTCCCTCAGGAGCCACTAACCCACCCTGCTGACCCCAGCCCCAGCTGACACAGATGAAACAGAGACAAAGCTTTTTGACCTGCAACCGTATTTGGTGTTTATTTGTGCCATTGCTTGAAGGAGCCCCTTCTGCACTCAAGCGGCAGCACCCCCAAGAGCCCCAAGGGCCGGAGGCTGTGCAAACCACGCGTGCTCCAGAAGCGTGAAGGATGAAGAGACATGAATACCTGGGAACACTCAGCAAGCCCACGGACCGGACACGAGCAATAAATGAATTAGGGTGCCACACGTTTCTGGCTCCAAACAAATGCATGGAAAAGGTCCTGTGAGTCATCAAATCATACCTCTGCCTCCCAATCCACTCCCTCTCAGCATTTTATCTAACACAAACACCTCCAGCGACACTCCAGCTTGTGAGATAGCAAAGCCCATTCTGCTGCCTAATGGCCCTTACTGTTAAGACTGTTTTTATCTCCCAGCCTACACAACCCCTTTTTCTTAAAGTTTCAAGTCATTACACCTTGTAATGCCAGTCTCAGCCCTTGCAAACAACCTTCTCCGTTTGCTATAAATCACTTACAAACTCATTTTCAGAAAGAAAGTGTCCCTCAAATTACTGCAACCATTTTATTAAATTGCATTTGGATGCTCACATACCAATCTTTGCAAGATTAGTGAGATGATGAGATGCCAAGCACAGCAGCCTGACCCTCTGACACCCAACTCCCATGGATGAGAAGGCACTGGCTGCAGCCCCTTCCATGGGTGCACGAATGCCAGGCACTATCAGAGCTGTGCCATTTATGCCATCTTGGGGAACAGCAGTGTAAATGCTCCAGCAATTTCGCATACACTCCCAGCTGACAGAAATAAACTCTAAAGCTGCAGTAATTTCAGTAGCACCCTGCCTCTTCCCCCTCCTGACAGGGAATTTTTACTGACGGCCGGGTAGCAGTGAATTTAAACCATTACATTTGACTTTGATGTACAATTATTCCCGCAGATAGGTGGTTAGTACAGCAGAAGTGAAAATAATTTCAGTGGATTAAATGTCAAAAATAAAAACCCTCAAGATCGTCTATGGGGAGTTGTGGACTCCTTCACAAGGCTGAAGGATTTTCCTTTGACTTTAAGCATTCCAGGATAGCTTCAACCCTGTCATCAGATATAGGCAGACAAGCTGTGCACACTGGGGCATGTAAGCCTTCCCACCCAGATCCAACGGCATCCTAAATCAGATTAACATTCCCCCCAAGTTTACTCCAGGCATTGCCAAAATAAGAACCTCTCCCTGCTTAACATTACATTCCTGCAGCCTCCTCTTGTGTGAGGGGGCTCTGCTACACCATGCAGTGGCACCTTCGCCTTCTGCAGTCTGGAAATGTCAGAGGAGTTCCTCCCACTCTCTTAACTCACCAGTTTGTTAATATTACCCACAAGAAAGATGCTGTTTTGGGTCAATTTGCCTCCTCCAATTGTTTTACAACCAGCATCATGCTTTAAATAGATAAAAGCAGTGACTCAACATTTAAATATAGAGGATTTCCCCCCAGCTTTTTCAAAACCTTTTATTAAAAACCTTTTAAATTATGTGATTAGGGGTTTGTACATCTGTCAGTGCCTTTTAACGCTCAGCATTTGGGGGGGAGGAAAAGGAAATGCAACTGTTTAGAACCCAGAACCCATATTTAATGCTGATCTTTTTAAAACCTAATAAAGACATATAAATTATAAATCAACCTCATTCAATAGGTGATTTAAGTTAGAACAGTATGGGTACTACATGGGATATTTATTACTGCTTAATTATCCTTCATTTTCTATTCCATCTTGTGTTTCACAAGGCCATCTGACTCTGGATTCCTCCCCTGGTCTCACAATGTTGGCCAGATGATTCTCATGCAAATCTAACACTCTATAAAAACACATCTTTTCAAAGAAAACATTACAGAGAAAAATAGGTTTTACAGAGCAAAAGTTTCCTCCTAACAAATGTACAAATGTATCAACACTGTCATCAATGGAGTTAACTTTGGGCACCCACTCCCCACACAGATTTATTACAGTCACATGCACACATCCTACAGCCATTCCAAAGACTGGGAAGAACACTCTTCAGGATGTTGTTAAAGTTAACCCCTGGGGGAAAAAAAATAAAATTAATGATCTCACTATAAAACCACTGCCTGGGGAGGTTACTAAATTTTAGGGTTCTGCTCCTGCTCTCTTAACTATCAAGAGAGCAACTTGCAGGCCTGAAATAATTAAGAACAGAAAACTCAATTATCTAGTAAACTGAGCTCTTAAACCACCGTGCTAAGCTAAATGGAAAGGCTGCACAGGGAGGAGCATCATTAGCCCCACTCAGGAAAAACAGAATAAAAGAGCAGGAGTACAAAGGGAACCAGCTCATGAGCAAAGGCGCATAGAGACCAACGGGAAGAGTTGGGATTTTTAATTTTTAAACTGTATGTTGGCACACACCAGCTGCCAAAAAAAAAAAAAAATAGAGAAAAGAAAGCTTGACATGCTCAGCCAGCCTCACACCCTTTACACCTCAACTCCAAAAGGTTAATCTCCTATTTTCTTAGGGTGAATCCATATTTGCTTCCATCAAAGAAAAGGAACAAAAAGCTGTAAATAACACTTTGCTGTGGGATAAGGAAACAGACCTGCCAGCAGATATTTCTGTCAAGATAAATATTCCTCAGTTTTCCATCGTCCCAGAGCAGAGACATTCATCCCCTCTCCCCATCCTGCCAAGGCACCAGCTCAACCCTTCCCCTCTAACCGCATGCACCAGCGCAATTACTGGGAGCATCACCACCAATACAGAGAAACCCAAATGGCAAAGAGGAGGGAAAAGAAGAGCAGGAGAAATGGAAATTCAAGCTGCTGTTTATAGATAGGAGAAATTATGCAGAGAAAAGGCAAATGGAGGAAGAAAACTAAGGCAGGCAACATAGGAAAAAGAGAATTTAGTTATTGCTGAACATGAAGCTACCCCAACACAGAACCACAGGCTCGTTCAGGAGCTGGCATTCAGTCTCATCTTCATCAAAACCTAGGAAAAGCACTCTCCCATGACTCTGCCTTCACTCCTCTCCAGCACAAGATCTCTGATCCAGCTCCAATCAAGATGTTGCCACGAATTACATCCTCCCACCCCTTGGAACAGTCAGCCACATCTGACAGTAGTTAGGCCATGCTGTTCCCCACCTCTAAGAAGACCAAAGCATGCTCCAGAGTGACAAAAACCTGGTCCCAGACTGCAGGACTGGAGGAAACCAAGCTTCTCATTGCCTGGTGCATGCCTGCAGCTAGAATTACTCCCAGAACATCAATACTGCTCAAAAAACAGCATGACACTTCCCTCACATTTTTCAGAATTGCCCTTTTTTTGGTTTGTTTTTTAATTAGAAGTGTGGTCTCTGTCTACTTCAGAGCTCTCCTACAGAGAGTGCTGTGCCAACGTCCCTCCAGCCCACGCACCACTGATGCATTTAAACTGAGCTGTGGGACATTTCTCCTGTGTGTGTTGCAACTCAGCAGCGTTTCCACTACTTACTCCTTCAGCCACAACTGCTCATAATGCAAAATGGGGCTTCCAGAAACGATTGTTTTCTGTTTGTGACAAAAAAAACCCAAAAAACCCCCACATTTTAAATAAGTTGTTTAGCTTCAGTTTCTCCAGGGTGGTGTGATCCATAGGGAAAGGTTCTCAGAGTTGATTCCATGGTGATTTGTGGCTAGGAACTCTGAAACTTTTTTTAATTGACAGATGTATGAAAGGAAGAAAAGCAATAAACAGATGCCTGGAAAATAGTCCTTGAGTGATGTTCGCCTATTACAAAGATTTATGCAGCTGCTACTAGGAGAAGCAAGTGCTCTGAAGTGTAATTACCAAACAGAGTCATGCAAGATGGGCCAGATCCAAGGTATAAGCAAGCAGTCATTGCTTTAATTATGATCAAGTTTATGTACTTAGGCAAATGTAAAATCCACTTTCGATTTGATATGTGGGAACTTTATCATCGTAACAAGCTGGAAGCATTCACTTGAAACACCAGCCCTGTCACGAGGTATTGATCCAGCTGCCCGCAGGCTCTGCAGAGAGGCTGAGGGCTCCTTACACCTCCTGACTATCAGGGATGCAGCTGGGGCTCACAGGGGAGCAAAAGCACAACAGAGAAACCCCAGCAATCTGAACCCTGCTGGGAAGGGAAGATACCAGGGCAAAAACACCCACTGCAACCACACCCAGGCCAGGCTACAGGATGCTACTGGTTTCTGGGGAAGGACCGATTACGCTGTAGCATGGCAGCCCCCACAGCACCTAAATACAAAGGGAGACATCCTCCAGGAACCTGCCCATCCCTCCATCACCTCCTTGGAGTGACTAAAAACATACTCAGTAAAGTTACTTAGGAATCAAAGCAAGAATTTCACTGACTTTCAAAAGAAACCTTCCCTTCCTTCTGACAAACAGAATTTGTCAATTCAGCGGTGATAAGAGCAGCTCTTTCCCTTTCCTGCAACTCTTCATGCAAACATTTCACTGGAAAGTATTTCCAGTGCCAGTTCCTCACTGACCAGGAGAACAAGGCCCTGTGGGACAGAAAGAGAAGAGATGCTGTTCCTGCAGCTAGTCTGAAAGGAGCATGAAGTGTCAACATTTATATGAGAAGGGAATGTAGGTAGTGACAGAAAAGGAACACTCTCACCAGGACTTGCGTCTAAACTCCCCTTATGTCTCTCACAGCTCTTGCTAAGCTGAGGCATTGCTACAGTCCTAGAGACCAAAAGACTTGGGATTTGCACCAGCAGCCGCAACATCTTACATTCCCAGCCCTGGGCACCCTATTTCCCCCCTTCCTCTCCTGTGCTGCAGCAGATCACTGCTGAAGGAACTCTTGTGTTTCTGGCCTGTGCAACACCAAATGTGAAAAACGTAACTCAACACATCGTTATTAAAAACAGCCACCGCTGGCGATGATCTCATTGCACCTCCCCTGCCTGTCACGTTTGCCTGTTATCTCTTCCTTTTCATACTTTGATCATAAGCTTTTCAGGGCAGGCGTTCTCCGCTGCGTATTGAACCCAACACAACAGCACCAAGGTCTCCAGGCAGCTCCGTAATGCGGCCATCAAAACTGATCCGTTTGTGTACACATACTCCCAGCACACAACCACCCACTCGGAGCAGCCGACATTCCCTAGCTCCCAAAAAGCTGCAAAAGAGCCTTTAAAAGGCAAGGAATTCAAGTATTTCACTTACATTTTAAAATAGGAATGAAGCAAATATACAGAAAGCAGCCCTGCAGGGCGTAGGTGGTGAGGCTTGCTGCGGTACCACCCCGGCAGCCACCTGTAATGGGAACTGCAGAGCAGAGTAACACCTCTCCCAGATCTATCGCAGACTCCCACTGCGCCCTCACACCCCGCACAGCCCGGGGAATGCCGCGCTGCCTCTTTCCAGCCCCATCCTCTGCAGCTGCGGCAGACCCTGGGCTCGGGCTGTGATGAGGGTTTGGATGCTCTCGGAGCAGCCTTACAGAGCGGGAGTGCCTCGGACCCTGGCACACCCCGCGCTGTGGAAAGCGGCTCTGGCGGACCCAGGACCTGCAGAGACGTGACGGGCGCGCGGAGCCTCCGCTCGCCGGCGGGGACACCGCGAGCTCCCGAGGACCTCACACTGGACCCCCGACAGCGGCATGCGAGGACGGGGCCAGCTGGTCCCTCCAGCAGCGCCGCGGCTCTGCCCGGGGTGAAAGACCTCCCCCCCCCGCCCCGAACAAACCCAGCGCAATAAAGATTCGCTCTACAGTGGGTTCCCATTACCGCGACGTAATCACAGGCTTCGTGTTATCCCCATATCCGAGGCGCCGAGCCCGGCGGCCACCGGCACCGAGCGGCCGGCAGTCCCTGCCGCCGGGGGAGAGCAGCTCCCCGCGGGAGACCGGGCAGCCCGCACCCGGCTCCGCAGCGTCCCGCAGCCGCACAGTGATCCCCCGTCCGCGGCCCCGGCTCGGGGCGCTGCAGCCGCTTCGCCCCGCACCCGAACGGCCCCGGGTGAGCCCCAGGGAGAGGATGACAGCCGGCCAGACACCACGGAGAGCGCGGTCTCACCTGGCACGGGGCCCTCGGGGACCCACTTGGCTCCGGGCTGCAGAACCTGGAAGGCAGCGCGGACCGGGCGGCAGGCGGCTTCCCCCACCGGCTGTGCGGCCCCCGGAGCACCGAGCAGCACGGCCGCCAGCAGCGGCAGCAGCAGCGCTCCGCTGCTCCCCGACATCCTCCCGGGCCACCGGGGCGCTCCTCTACGCGCTGCCAGCAGGCATCCCCGCCGTGCCGGGACTAGGAGAAGCGGAGCGAAGCTCAGCCCCACGCCTCGCTCCCGCGGCGCCGGTCCTGGTCCTGGTCCTGGTCCTGGTCCCAGTTCCGCGCGCGCCGCCTTGATTAGTGTCCGCTCCCCGCCCGCGGGAAACTCGCCCCGCGCACGGCACCGCCCCGGCGCTCATTGGGCCCCGCGGGGCTGCCCCGCCCCGCCCCGCCCCGCGCCTGTGCGCTCTCTCCCGCCCGGCCCCGGCCCCGGCCCCGGCCCCGGCCCCGGCCCCGGCCCCGCTGCGGACGGGTGCGGGGTGCGCAGCCCCGCGGGTTCACACCGCGTTGAGCGCTGCTGCCGGTGCCCCCTCGCTCGCTGCCTGTGCGGTGCAGACTCTGCGTAGCCCCACGCGCGCACCTGGCGTGGGATACGCGCTACCTCGTGCGCACGTGTTGCATGAGTTCATAGTGCTGTACTGCGAGTGAATAGAGCGCCTCTTAACCCCTCGCCAGCCCCGGTTGGGGCTGCAAGGGAGAGCGAAGTTCCACACACTGCACCAAACCCTTCCCGTAAGGACTCACCTGGAAACCCTGCCATGAGGGCGGAGTGTTGCTGAGTGCAGGGCCATCAGTATCACTGAGCCCCATCTAGGGCAGCACTGAAGTCTGGATAGCCCAGTCTCCAGAACGCTCAGGAGTGCCACGGGTCTGGGGTGCTGTTGGGTGTGCACGGGACAAATCACCAGAGGAGCTACACTGAAAACGGGCAGCTTTACACAAGCAGGTTGTATTCTTCCAGCAAGACCATTTCTGCACCACCTTCCAGATGGAGTTCTTGAGAACACCTCGCTCACCGAGCTGAAGGTGCCCTGGGGTCTCACAGGCCTGGTCAGATCCTGTGTCCCCCAGCTGAAAGGACATTCCAGCTCCATCTCAACCAGCAAAAGACCATAAATACCAAGACTGCCCCCTCAGCTGGAAGGGGCCCATGCTACTCATCGCTCAGCAAGCAGCTGTACAAACTGGGAAACAAGAAGGTGGAGTGAGGAAAGGCTCTATTTAAAACAGCAAGGGCCACGTATGAAAAACTGCCAAAACAGTGTTTGCCCAGGCAGTCTCCTCACTGCTTGCCCCCAGCCTGCACCATGCACAGAAAAACAATGATGGAGCAAGTGCAAGCAGAAGAACAGAAGAAAAATCTATTAAAAATTTCCAGTGCAAATGTAGGATCAAATTATTGCTAATGGCTCACTACCAGCTCTTTTTCACTCTGAAATTTTGAACAGGGATGAAAAATGGAAGTCCAAACTGTGTATTTGTTCTAGGAAAATGCCTGCCAGGGAGAGATTGTTAAAATATATTATGGATATGCGTCTAATAAGCTGGAATGTGCAACACGTCTCATTGGTTAATGGATTGTCGGAGCCTGTTGCTGTCCCCAGACTGCACTATTTATTATCCCTTTATTGTTTCTATTAAGCATGACTGACAAAATTCCCATTAACTGGGCAACAAAAAGTCCCGCTTTGCAGGAGTTCAGAGAAATCCAGGAATTTCATTTCGTTCAGAGGTGCAGGTGCTCCACAATGCAAATTGTGTCTTTCAGCAGAGCATAAGGTGGGCATGTGGTCAGTGATACGGATTAGGAGTCATCCTTTACCCACTTTCATTTCTCCTGGTGCCTTACATGGAATACCAGCACACAGGCTGCAGCTGATGTGAGCCACATCACACCACACACTCTTCTGCATCTCCTTCATTGATTTGGTGATGGATTTGTTATGTTTATGCAACAGTTTCGGGTACAGCATTGTGTTAGGTCAGGAATCAATTGGACTGGATTGCAGAACACAAAGCCTGGTATTTGAAGCACTCCTTTATATACAATATTGCAATCTGTATTATGTTTATGGCCTGAATTACAGTTGTCTAAAAGGCATTCAAGCATCTCCTGTGTTCATCTTCAAACTTGCTGTGTGTATTTCATTTAAGTACAGGGAGCTTGTGCTGCTCCAGGTAAGTACACAGCTATTGTCAAGCATGCCATTAGAGCAAAGAATTACACACAGCACCAAATAGGAACCATTGAGGTATCTCTGCTCAGATGAGGGAGTGCTTTAGGATTTCAAGCAAATTAGAAAACAACATTACTGCTCTTTACTGGATCTGGCTTCACAGTGGGATCTGACATTATCTTGACAATGACTCCCTGCAAAAATAAAGTTTATTTATCAACGAGGAGATGTGTCAAAAGCAAGTTAAATCTTCTAGAAACATGCAACAAAACTAAGTGGCAGCCCTTTCTTTCAGTCACTCTTCTAGGCTGTACTCGAAGTCCACTGGCAGGAAGAAAGAGAACTCACATTTTAACTGAAGACTTTCCCTAATGGAGTGATTTTCACTCATTTTCCCTAGTTTTCACTCCAGCATTACTGACTTTTCTTGGGATAATAAAGTCTAGGATGCAGCTAAGTGGAAATAAGGGGTGAATCCCATCCCATCCATGGACCAACAATACTGTCATGGTCTGTAGCACCTCCAGCCCCAAGCCCAAAGGACGCTCTCCCGCCGCAGCATCTGCAGAAGAGTTCCCAAGGTGGCAACTGCAGACTCTCTGATATCCATCAGGACTGCAACACCAGCCCTGTGAAAATCTGAAGCCGTTTTCCTGAGCACGGGCACATCCATATGGCTTGTCCTTTTAATGTGAGGGTAGCAAATGCAGGTTTGTCCTGGAGGAGAAAGCAGAAGACTTGCTCCAATATCGGAGGCAAAGTCACTGGGCTAGTTGTCTGCCAGCAGATGTAGTAAGAGCCAAGTCATTGTCTCATATCCAGGATGATAATTTCCCTTGTTACAAGTGCTCACGCCGTAAAAAATTCACTTAATCATCTACCTGCCTCAAGCCTGCAAGTAATGAGAGGCAGGATCGTGTGTAGCTGATTTTATCAAATGCTCTTATGAAGTTCTCCACTGGGAAAAGCCTGAATCAATTAAAACACCAAGGAGAGATGTAGGAGAGGGATTCATACTCCCCAGTAGAGGCTCACCAGGTTATAAACACATTTCATTTACTCTGTGGATTGGATGGATGAGTTCCATGGGGACAAGGTCAGCTGAGCCATGCCTATAACAGAGGAAACCACCATGGGGTAGGGGAGAAAGGAAAATCCTGGAGCATCTGTTGACACATCTGCATGTTTTTGGCACATACCTGGCAGTCTACATGGGCATGTTTGGCCTGGATTTCTCATCCTTGCTGTGCTCCTGTTGTGCTGTCTATGGCACAGCTGCATCGCTTGAGATCTCATAGGTCCTGCTGGAACCAGGAGCTGCAGGCAATGACATCTTCTCCCTGTCAAAATGACCCTACCCATCTTATTCTGCACCCTGCAGAAGTTGCACTTTCAGGCTTTCATAACCATTTGTGGAGGAGGAGAAGGGATAAGCTCTTCACTATATAACAGTACTCACACATAGCCTGATGGAAAAAAGAAAAGTGCATTTGCCATGGGGCACTGGGAGAAATGATGGATTGCCAGGTAGAAGACATCCCTTCCTGCTTTGGCAGGATATTGTATTCTGTGTGCCATACAGGAATGCTGATAGATCCATAAAGCATTAGCCTTTTCCTCACCCTCAAAAGCAGTGGCTGATAAATCACTCGCTCTCTGGAGTTTGTTGGGAGCAGATCACACAGCAGAAGCAGTGAAGCCTTCAGAGAGATACATCACTTAAAGACATTGCAGATGCCAATAGGGCTGTACATCAAGAATGCACAGACAAATCACTTTCCCTGTCCAAAATGAGATACTTCAGACCTAGAACTTTTTTTCCAAGTATGTACTGGTTTCAGTCACACATCAGAAATGTCTCCCAGAGCCTTGGAAAATCTCTGCGCTCCAGTCCTAGAGATCTTCTCTTTTTTTACAAAGGGTTTGAAAAATCTTCTCTCTCATTAAAGGACACAAAACTGCAGAATATTTCATGGGATAAAATCCCATCCAGATCCAAACTTTTCCAAACGAGCTCTTAACTGTGGATGAGGCACAGGTTTTCAGGGGGCAGCTGGCTGTATAGCTAACCATGCAGTCACCTGAAGGATTTTGCATTTTTTGTAAAATTAAAAGTGCACAGACACAGTTGGTATGGCTCGAAAGCTCCTCCACACACCTTCCGTCTCTGGAGAACCCAAGGCACAGCATAAAAGGATGAAACATGCAATGTGCTGGAGTTAGGGCTACACTGGTGGTGGGATGCAGCCGTCAGGGAGGATGGATGCTCATAGCACTCATCACCGCTGCCCAAGGTGCAGCACCCCTCTCTTCTCCAGCACCTAGCAAGTGGGGCTGAACACTGGCAAAGCTCCCAAGTACAAGAGAATCACTTGAGATACAGCTCTGCAGAGGGAATCAAACAGAAGAGATGGGAGAAAACTATTCACCATGCACTGCTGCCTCTGCTGGGAGCACAGGACAGACATTTCTCAAGCTGATATTTTCATTTATCATCTCCTCATGATTAATCAACAGAAGAGATGTCGCTGGGAGCCAGCTCAGAAGGCATCAGCCCAGAGCATTCACCTATGGAAATAAAGCACTGCCGACAAGTACCAGCCCAGGGCTGCCACACCATGGGTATCACACTCACACAGAGAGCTGCGATGTAAAACCACAGAGGTGTGGCCTAGCTCTGCACAGTGGGAGCAGCCTGACAGCTTCGGGGCAGACACAGGGGACACTGGATATAACTCCAGGGAGATGCAGCACTCCCAGTCCCCTGCACAGGCTCAACGGCACAACACAAGCTGTGGAGCTGCTGGAGCAAAGGTGATGTGGTGCACAGTGCAAGGTCAGAGGGCAGGGCCAGACTGGACCTTGGCAGTCCAGGCAGACCAGGCAGCCCCAAGTAAGAGCTGTGGGGCTGCACATGCTGACAAAGTCCCATTGTACGATGAGGAGAGCACACAGCTCTGAGATGGGATTTACAGCAGAACCAGTGGAAGTTATATTGATTATATGTATTTTTCCCACTCCAAAGGAAGCCACAATGTATTCAGGTGCAATTCCAGGAGTGCTTTCTTCCTGTGCAGTGGCACTACAGTAAAACTTGATTTATGCCTTATTAAATTATTTTAATGCTTAATATTATATGCAAAAACTCTGTGAAGAGACATAATAGAGGACTATTTCTGCTGGGCTCATGCAGAAGCTGTCTCCAGTCGCATGGTAATGAGGCACTTCCAAAGGTATCAAAAGTGTTAGACTGCTCCTCCAACACCATTTTGTGGGTGAAAGAGTGGATGGGTGACCCAGTGTCAGCTTTTATACCCAATAACTCAAGAAATTGAAGGAACACAGTGTTCCTCTCCCTCACCAACACAGATCAGGAGTCATTGCTAGAGCCAGTGGATTTGGAGCAGCCCCAGCAAGCACCAAGTCCCAGCAAGGGAGGAGACCTCGGAACAAAGAAATGTGAAGCAGTATGAAGAGTCTCCATCCCAGGCAGTATGGCTCTGGGGCTGCCAGTGGGTTACTGAGGTGCTCAGCCACTGTGCAGCAGGACAGGCACCACCTCTGCTAGTTGACATGTCCCTCTCCAGCATCTTCTTCCTCCCCCTCCCTCCCTCCCTCTCAGGCTTCTCTCTCATTAAGGAAAGGTCACTGCACAAAATGGCAAGGAGAAAAAATTGCAAGCCGAAGGAGTTTCTGTTTTTACAGCCACTTTTCTTCAAGTACCCACCAGGCCCCTGGGGTTTTTGTGAGCCTCATCCTGCAGAAGGGAAATGCCTGACGTTCCCTCGTGCACGTTCTGCTCACGATAGGGCTCAGCACAGTTTTACCACTCTGCTGCAGACACCTCCTGCTCCCAGAGGCTCTCTTGGCCTATTGGAGCTTTTCCTGCCCCAGGTCTCCCATCACAGATGAGCTGAGCACGGCTATGTCCCAGAACCCTTCTCTGCCTGGGAGGTGAAGGTTCCACAAGGTGTGCAGAGTTGTCCCTTGCCATCAGCAGCTCCCTTGTCATTTGTCCCTCCAGCCCATCCCCTTGGGAGACCACAGCCTTGCACTGACTATTTTTTGTCGGCTGCATTCATGGCCTGACCCTTCCAGAGGTGATGGCAGCAGCAGCTGCCCAAGAAGCCATCCAAGTACTCCTCATGGATGGCTGGGCTCAGAGCTCAGCACACCTTGGGCTTTTCAGAATCAGCATCCTCACTTGCATTTGTGAGGATATTAACAGATCTCAGAGGGCTTGGCTATTAAGATTGCATCCTTCTTGCACAAGTCAAATATTAATTTAATAAAAGAACCCAGTAAGATTTAACACTGGTGCATTTGAAGGCATTTCCCAAAGAACAACTAATTATCCTGCTGGATGCTAAGGCAGGTTCACCACTCTGTGGAGGAGGACAGTTTATCGACAGAAGGGAAGTTTTGTTTTAAAAGGAGCCTCACTAAACATTCACATTTGTCTCATTTCCAATCAGTTAGAATAATGAACCACCTTACACAGAGAGATTTATTTTGTTTTTAAATGCTAAATCATTCCTGCATACCATAAATTTCAAACAGTTCTTTGGGGATTTGGTTTATATTATTACTATTAAACATGAAGCAGAAATTGAAAAGCAGATAAGTGTGATGCAGATGTAGTTTCTCCTGACTCCCCCTGTTCTTTAAATAAGACTGCAAAACCCACCTGAACTACAGGTGTCTCAAGCAGAAATTCTCCCCAAATACAGAAATCACTGTGTGAGCATGTTACAGGAACAGGATGGGAAAGAAAGGGAAGTCACTGTGCTGCATCCACTGCTCCATGTTATGACTCTGGTGTAGGTGCACTTCAAAGGTTTTCCATCAACTCGGGGATTAGTGCAATTAGGTCAAAACTTCTCATTAATGAAGAAGGAACAAAGCTGTTGACAAATGACTCCAGAGAGCTTGGTCAGCAATGGAAAAAGCAAATAGAAAACAAACCCAGGCTTGTTATTTTTAGTGCTTTGGGGTTGTTGAAATCAGTCTCCTGGTACTGGAGGTGTGGGGGACCTGACTGGGCAGGGCTTGGAGCTGACTCTGCCCAGCACAGGACCCGGAACCATGAAACACAGGTGAGAAGAGCAGGGACTTAGGCCCTGCCTGGGGGGCATCTCCAGAGGAACCCGAGTGCAAGTAGTGTTTTAGGACATCATTTTAACCTCAGTCTAAGTGCAAACATTTAGAAATAAAAGTGACCACAATGTATTATTCATTGGTCTGTTTTAGAAGAGAGTGAATAATTTAAACAATACATGCCTAGAGCTGAGTGACTTTACTTCCCCTTGCCCCCCTTTCTCTTACTGCACCTTCTCTGAGGCCAGCAGTAAATGTCCTGCTGATTTTGGCAGCGTGGAGCAAGCAGCATTCAGGTCTTACCTATGGCCTTTAGGGATTTTTCACCACTAGTGACCTGGGCAAGAGTAAGAAGGAAGATCTTAGGGAGAAAGAGGTCTGGCTTTATTAGAAACTGCTCTCGCAAATGAGAATTGTTGTCAGTCAGCAGTATTAGGTACTCACAAAGTGAGTGTGGGTGGCTTTGGTTTAGCTTCCCCTGGAAGGCAAGACTCTGATTCAGCAAGAAAGTATATTCAGTTTAAGAGCAAAATACCTCATTTTTGTGTGATACAAAGCACTGAACCAATACAAGCACACTCTGTCAGTCCAAGCACCTTGCGAACGCATAAAAGGTTCACTCTGTCCTGCAGAGTTTCTGCCAGACCAGGCATTGCCAAGGGAACACAGACCTATCCTCACTCACAGGACAGGAATCCTGTCACAGAGAGGTCCCACGGCCAGCACGGCTCTAACACCCCGCACATGGGCCAGCAGCATCCAACCCTTTGGGACCCCTATCCACAAAATGACTTAACTCCAAACTGCAAAGCGATCCCATTAAAAGCAGCCCTGCCTGCAAACCCCTGGCTGAATTCAGCCAGGAGTCTTAGAATATAAAAACTTGAGTACAAAAGGAGTCACTGATAATCTTGTGCCAGTCTCTTAAGTATCAACAGGAAGACCAAGCAGAGGTGAACTTTGAAGTGTTGGGATTTAGAGTGCGGAAGCTCCACTCAGATGCCTCCAAACCAGACAGCCTTGGGAGCTCCTTCACTGCCTCGCTCCCACACCTCTCAATTTGCAACACAGGATAATGGTTTTACTCTGCTTTACTGGGAAAGCAAGGAGATAAATTCATAAGTACACTGAAGAGGATCAGCAATGGCAGCACCGAGGTCACCCTCATGCCTTCCTCAGTGACTGCCCAAATGGACAGGGCCAGAGATGCCCCTGTATCTTCCTGGGATTAGCATCGATTAAATACCATGGAGAAACTGCATCTTTTAGCAGCTTATGGCAATCATGAAGATGATCAGGTTCCTACCTTGGAAAAAGGCTTTGACAAAGTTGCCAGCGGGAAAGCAGCTAATTCCCATGGACTGGGCTCAGGCTTCAGCTGCAACACCAGAAATCTCCGAGGTCCTGAGAACATGAAGATGATGTCTTCATCTCCAAATGGATTTCTACATTTATTAGGTATTCCTGATGGAAATGTACCAGTAAGACAGATCCAATTAGTTCATCTAATGGTCTTGCATGATGAGATTGGCCTGACTATCTGAGCACAGGATTTTTCACAAATGAAAGAGCATTCCCATAAAATAGCAAATTTAATTTAGCAATTTGGAAAGAAAATTGACAATCTTTTGAGAAGACTAATAGCTTTTTACTGTGTAATATAAACTCACCTATCTAGTGTGGAAAAAACATATCAAGCATTAAAGAAACCACCCTCCCACTAAATGTAATAATAATAAAACCTCCTCAAATTATTTCTTATTACTCTTTTTTGTTGATTTTCAGACTCGCCAGAAACAGGAACTCTCTGTGCTTCTGATAATCTCAGCAATCCCTCATAGAGCTGAAAATGGCACACTCCCTGCAAGCTGTCATCCAAAAAAACAAAGGCACATTTTCTGCTTCGTCACCTAAAAGTTGTCCCTGAGGCCCACATCATGGCTGGTGTGAGCTGCCCAAGCTGCAATTTCATGGCACTGTTGGCTGAGACCAGGTGAGGAGGTTTGTCTCTTTTCTGGAAATGTTTGCAATCACCTGAGGCCTTTATTTGAGGAGACATTAATCCATAATCTATTGGATCAGAAGTACTGGGTGGATTATCTTCTCTCCTGTCACCACAGTTTCAAATTGCCTCCTGTTGCACCTGCCCCTCGCCCATTTGTGTTGGTTGGAGGCATCCAGATTCAATCTGAAAATGCTACAAGATGGAGACCCTGGAGTTTGTCATCCTTCTTTCCTTCCTTCCCTGTGCCCTCCACTCCAAAACACACCCCCACTTCTTCTGCTGCACGTGTCCTGAAAACCGGTGGCTCCAGCCACGCCTCTGCTGCCCCTCTACCCCCAGGGTTTCTCTCCACAGAGGCACAGGATGCACAGAGCTGATAGCCCTGGCAGAAAACGCCTTTGTCTTTTAGGCTGTCAAACCATAGGCTATGCACTCCAACAGCAGCTAAAGCTATCAAGCATAGCATTAACATCACCTGCATCTTAGGGTTCCCAAGTCCCCAGCTTTGCCATTGCTGTGGCCACCTGAAGCCACCCAGTGTAGTTCCTCTGTCACCAGCACAATGACAGGAGCTGAACAGGTCAGGGCCTGTACGAAAGAAACCTCCTCCATCCCTGCTGTCTCTCCCAAATCCCTCGCTGGCATTCACCCCTGAACAAGGCAGCAGGGCAAGATGCTCAGAAACAACATTCCACAGCTGAGCAAAGAAGAGTTTGCCTCTGATGAGATGGTTTGAGGCACTCGGCATCAGATGCAGAGCACGTGGCACTCGTGTCGGCTCGGTGATGCACGGAGATATTTACCTGACCCCTCAAAAGAATGCAAAGTGTTTCAATAGCTGCCAAGAGCACAGAAAGTGGCTTCAGAGGCATAGCTAGAAATTTCTCATAAGCAGTGAGAAGTGCAAAATTAAAAGCTGTGCCAGTGTTTCTGCACTGGATTTTGGGTTATGAATTGTTTCAGATTAATCATGTATCTGTTATGTTTGAAGCATTCACATCCACCATCAGTTCATTCTTGAATGCTGCTTCTGTTTTCCAGGTTGCAACAACAGCAGAAATCCAAAAGTTGGTCCCACAATGTGAAAACAAAACCTCCCCGTCCAGCTGCCCTGTTTCTCGAGGTTATAATGTGTGGAAAGGGAATTAATTAACCCAGGCAGCTCTCTGGTACACACGTGAACTCGCCAAAGCCCATGTACAAACCTGCTTGGAAATGCTGGCTTAGCAGGCAGGCAGGCTCTAAATACAGCTGCAGATGAAATCCCTGAACATTCCACTGGTAGTTTTGAACAGGAATAACTTGACATTTAATTCTGGGACAATAGTGAAATGTCAACATCTGTTGTGGAAAAACAGTATAATGATTAAATTAATACCACTTGCATCTTTTAAGGATGTGGTGGTGTTAACATCACACTGGGATCTGCTTGGACAAAGCCATATTGAGCTTTTATGGTTTAAGTTAAAGAGAGCAACTGTCCAGAGTGGAGCAGAACAGGATCAGGCCCTGCTCTAGGCAGATGTATTTCAAGGATGGAGAGCCCACCACTTCAGCTTGCCCGCTCTGGAATTGCCATATCCAGATCCATTGGACTGCTACAGACCCTAAATGCATCACCCACAGCCTTTTGAGAGAGAATCTGTAACTACCATGGAGACCTCAGACCCTTGTGGCTTGCAAGGGCCTCTCTGTGATGCAGCGGAACACACTGAGGTTTGCTCAGTATTTAACTACAAATCTGAAGTCTTTTACAAAGGTTTATTCAAGGATTTCACCCTTTGTTTCCTCTGATTATGGAGCAGGCTAATGTCCAAGCCTGAAAACTGTTGTGATCTTGGTTTGATGTCTTCCAAGTGAAACGTCTCCCCGTATCACAAGGGTGTGATGGTGGAGACAATGTGAGACCTCACAGAAGCTGAGAGAGCTAGAAAGCAAGAGCCTTCCAAGGCTCAGCACACAGATGGGGATACCAGCAGGAGCTTTGCCATTTGCAGCTTCTCTACACCAGGCAGACAACAGCCACAGGCAAGCAGCAAGTGCAGCAGCCTGAAACAGCCTGGGAAAAAAAGCAAATAACAGTGCCTTTTGGGCAAAACACCCAAACCCCTCTGCACCACTCAGTCCCAGCCAGGAGCAGAGCTGCCAGCTCACCCTCCTTGCAGAATTGTATCCAAGAAGAACCTGTGGCTCCCTGTGCCCCCCACAACCCTGAGAGGCACCAGCCCAGGCAGCAGCTCATCCAAGCAACACATTGCAAGAATTTGTCAAATCACTTCTGTTCATCTTGGATAAAACAGAATCACAGGACAAGCTGAAGCACCACAGACTTGGCACTGAGTGAGCTTCTGAGCTGAGTTTTATGAATTGGTCTGAACACAGGCCAAATCCCAAAGTACTCGAGGACATAAGTGCCATAGATTTTTTGATCTGAAGGGAAGTTACTGTATTTAACCATTATAGGGTGATGTTAAAGAATGGTCACTAAAGCCAGTCAGCAATGGGGCAGAATGTTAGCAATCCTGGCCTGTTTGGAAAGCAATAAATACAGAAACTGGCCTTGTTTTCCCCTCCCCATGGTTATGCATCTACAGATTTAAAAAAAAAAAAAAAAGGCTAGGTCAGGTGGTTTGTCTCCTTGGACATTTTATACCACTCTGGAGGAGCCTTTTGTTTTCCCAGGGCCAGATCCAGAGAAGTGCTGAGTCTTAAAATTTAATTGTGGGTATTCTAAGGGTGAGCTGAATGCAGGCGAACATTGCATGCAGGACAGCAGATCCTGGTTCTTGGCATCAGGCTGAGCATCCTGAGCCCACAGTCAGGCTGGTGCCAGAGCCACAAAGAAAAACCCGGAGAGGTCACCAGTGATCCCAAACTAGGAAAATGAAATGCAGGTTTGTTCCCATACCTGAATTCTTGGTTGTGCAGGGAGCTGGGGTGAGAAATCCAACTTGTGACCTGTTAGCTACGACCCATGGGAAAGGGGAAGTGGCTGTGAGCAGAGACTACCTGTGCCAGACAGGGGCTCAAACACCCTGTGCAGCATCAGATGGCACTTCCGTTCCTGCAGCAACCACGGCAGAACTGATCAGCAACAAATCCAGCAGGCTGAACTCTGTTAAAATAGAGGTTAGTCCTCAGGTTGCAGTGCTGGAAGTGAGGCAATGGAGCTGGGCTCAGCACCAGCACTTTGAGCTTTTAATCCCAACCCAAATCCTGGCCCAGCTGAAGTCGGTGGGAATTTTCTTGTTGACATTCAGTCCCTGCATTTTGCAGAGGGCTGGATTTCCCTGCAGAGCAGCTGGAAAGCTTTCCTTCTCTTCTACCAACATCACACAGCTCTGCAAAGAGATTTACTCTGGATTTGCTTGGATTTGAGCTTGGCACCAGGTCAGAGACCCTGAGACAGTGGCATAAAAGAACTGCACGAAAGCAGCCCACAGGGCCAGTACCAAGAAATAGTGAAAATGTTGCTGTTATCCCACAAACTCTGGGACCAGTACAATACCAACTGCAAGCCAGGGACTAATGCCCACCAGTCCTAGGCTTTGTTCATCCAACTAGCTCATTCCTGTGCCTGCTGGTACATGATTACATATTTACAGCAGAGGAGTCTATTCACTGTGAAAATAGTTTTTCGATTTAGTGCTCCATGTTTTCTAGGTGGTGGGGTGGACAGGATTTGGGGATAGAGGGAGCCTTCCTCTGAAAAGCTACTTTAAACCGTTCTATCATTAGCAGCCAGAAAGGGTGAGGAATTTCCTCGGCCAGCTCCAGGCCTGCCAGCAGACAGTGGCAGCAAACCAACCACATGATCACACACCACTGGGCAAGTCCTGGTCCAGGCACTGGGACCACCAAGGAACACACTGGGACATGACCTGAAATGGAGTCATGGCTTTATCTCCTCAGCTGATAACACCCACAGAGCCCTGACTTTTCTTCCTCCCTCTTTATAAGCAGGTTAACAACACTCATGGAGGGAGTGGTCTTCCAAATTCAATCCTTAAACTCCATCATGACCTGTTTGCTGTTTACTCCTGTAAATCCACAGGAGAGTGATTGCAGAGGAGAGCCACCACTTCCAAAGATAAATAACATTTCTGTCCCCACTGGGGCCGAGGGGCCACATCCAAGAGGCAGCAATTGCCCACCTGGCCATCTTTCTCCCCAGCTGCTGTTTTGCACTTCAACTCATCACACAACAGTGAGAAAAAAACAACTGAGGAAACCACATCTTCCCATCCTGGAAAAAGCCCAGCAGTTCAGCACCAATTATTTATGTCCCTCTAGATGGAAAAAAAATCAATTTTTAAAAAATGCAGAAAGAGAGAATAAATTTGTCACTGGTCAGGGCAAGGGACCAGGACTTCCTCTGGCTCTGGCAGCCTCAAGCCCAGGATTTACTTGCCTTACATCAGCAGTCACGCTGGCATAACTGTGGAGAGTGAAGATGAGCAAAAGCAGGGGTTGCCAGAAGTGCAGGTTGTGTTTGCCTGGCCCATCCTCCACCCAGGATACATCTGTGGCCCAGAATACATTTCTCCCACAGAGCTGCAACAGCTCCACCAGATTGAAGACACTAATAAAAACTTTAAATGGAGCCAAGGTGTCCTCCCAAACGCTTCACACAGGAGGACATGAAAAATTATTTGAGAGAGCAAGCAAATCAGAAGCATTTCTAGGAGGAGCTGACTGGAACAATCTACATTGATTTAAATCCACTGGTGCCTGCAGCTCTGCAGGCACAGCCCTGAGGGCAGGCAGGGGCTGGGCAGAAATCAGGTTTTGAGCAGCAGGAGGGCACAAACTCACTCATAGTGAAAGATGGCTGGGGTTCCAAACACCAACATCTTCTTGGACACTTCCCCCAGCAGCCACCTCTGGGGTTTTAGAGGTTTGCTTTCTGTTGTTCTTCTGTGGGGTTTTGGGTTTTTTACTTCCCAAGTGAAGCTTTGAAAAACCTGGAAAAAGCAGCAGAGCAGGAGCAAGCAGGACAGAGCCACACTGAGAGGGTTTCCCATCACGTCTCCCAGCTGTATCATTCTCAAGATAACTGAGAGAGACCTGGGGTTTACTGCATTCACTGTGATGTGTCTGACACTGAGATTAATAATATCTGGTAGGCTTTTGCCCACCAGCAATCACATCGCTTCACCGAGGCGCTTGGGCTTTCTCCTCATCCCTGGTTGTTCTGTCACTTCCAGTGACATGTTAACAGACAGCTGCTCAGCCAACTCGACTGTGAGCACAAGGATTTCCTCAGACCCACAAATTCTGCTGGTGCTGATGGTGAGAGTGAAGCATTTTGTTAGTGAAGCTGAAGAAGGTTTTGGAGAGGAACATCTCAGAGGACTTTCCTTGGAGCCACTCATAGAGCTGCCCCTGTCCCAATCTCACCCTCTGTGCTCCTGCCCAGGGCACCAACCACAAAGCCTTCAACATCCTCCTTTGACACCCCAAGTGTCCTTGCTTTGCTTGTAAGCCCACGGGTCATAAACCCATGGGTATTATTTGCTACACTGACAAATCCATATTGCTTTGTTTTTCAAGTCATATATTCCCACTGGACATTTGCTGCTACATGTCCATACAAAAAAAAAAAGTCAAGGAGAGGCATAAACTCAAGTCAGAGGCAGCATTAACAACTATCAGACAAACTCCAGTTAACCCTGAACATTTTTTAAACCACTGGGAGCTGTGTTAACTTGCATAGTAGCCAGCAGGCAGAAGCTGTGAAGTCAGGTGAGACCATGGTGGTAAATCCCCACGGAGCTGGTTGACAGCACAGTGATGCTGCCAAGAGCATCCCTGCACTCAGGAGGATGTGGGTACCAGGGCAAGCAAACGCCTCAAACCTGCGGCTGGCAGAGCAGCAGCACGATGAGAAAAGACATTTATTATTCAGAGCTAATAATGCCATTAGAGTAAATGGAGTTTGCCCAGAGGAATAACAAAGCAGTGAGATTGTTACAGGAGACGCTGGAGGGTTCTCCTGGGCATGGGAGATGATGGTGGTTGGATGGACTCTGCACATCCAGGCCCTGGGCACGTCCATCCTCATTCACCGCATCCCCCTTGGCTTTTGGGGGCCAAAACCTAGAGGGAGCTGCAGCAGTCAGCCCTCCCCGAGCCAGAGGGAGCCTGGAGTTGGAGAATTTATCCACTGAGCTGAAGATTTCTCGCTGTATTTTATTTGGAAACAGCCTGCCCTCATGTGGTGAATGGAAAACCAGGAGGCTGAAGATTTTGGACTAAAACTGTCCAGCAATGTGTCCAGGCAGGGAGAAAATCCCTCACAGCTAAGTCATACACAGATTTTCCTCAGTCATTTTTGTGCCTATTTCCCTTCCCATCTGCACAGCAACCACTTCTGCTGGCCTGGTGATTCCCAGACAGCCACAGGCAAGTGCCCTGACAGAGCCCCTGGGTGCCCAGCACAGCACCAGGGCTGCAGCGTCCACTCCCAAGGCTGAGCTGGTCCCACAGCATGGGCATGAGGGGCTCCACAAAGCCAAGGCAAGCCCTCCATGGAGGCAGAGCACTGGGGCTACAACAGCTGAAATGAGGAAAAGCCCCATTTGCAGTCAGTTTATGGGCAAAACAGAGAGATTTTCTTGAACAGCTCCCAGTGACACTTTCCATGAGGGTGCAGCCTTGGCTTAGAAAGGCAACTGCGCTCACATCACATAAGGTAGTTTCTGGGCAGCCTCTTGGAGCAGCCACAGCTTACCATGACAGGAAATAAAAGCTTTACCCAGAATCTACATCAACCAGAATAAAACCAAGCTGAGTAACAGAGCTGAAAAAGCTGTATCTTCCCCACCCAACCAACTCTATTTTTTTAAATCAGTGATATGCACAAATCTTACCAACCAGCAGTGAAAAACCAGCTGTGATGTAAGACCAGACTCACCAAGAAGCAGCTGGGACAGTAACTCAGGGGCAGCAGGTGATGCTGCAGGCCAGGAGCCAAGACTGCCCAGTAGCCAGCTCCAGTGAGAGTTCTGGTATGGAGCTGCAGCTCACAGCTCAGACAGGACCCCTTGACATGCAAACAGAACATAGTGGCTCCTGACTGGGGCTCGCAGGATTCCGAAACCCAGCGAGGAAATAAGACAACATACCTGCACATCACCCTGAGAGCCAGCACATCCACAGCGCAGCCCCAGCCTCTGAGGGGACACAGGCAAAGCAAAGCTGATTCTCACTGCCAGTAGCTTCTGACCACCATGGGAAGGATGAACAGAACAGAACAGAATCGCATTGCGGGAAGGAAGTTGAAGTGAAGCAAATCCTGCCCAACACAGATGCAGCTACTAACCCCAGGATCAGGAGAGTCCCTGAGGTCTTGTGCCATCATTCCAAGACATGCTGGGGGACAGCTGGTGCCCAGCTGAACACCACAAGCTGATGTGGAGCCACAGAGGAGGCATCTTCCCACTTCCTCCAAACACCTTCATTTAATGCTCCTGCTAACTAAAACTCCTTAACTGCAGTCCAAGCACCAACGACCTGTCCTGTCCCCGTCTCACCTGTGCAGCTTCAAAGCCTCCCCCAAGGCACTGACTTGTGACAGTTGATAGGAAATGAGGAGAAATGCAATGAAAGGCATCAGTCTGGACGGTGGTCATGGTTTTTTTACAGCCTATACAAGCAACATCTGCAGTTTCACCTCAACATCCACATTTTACATGAGTTTCTCACAGCAGCAGGTCCAACAGGCACTGCTTTCTGAGGCACCTCAAGCAGAGCAGCTGCACAAGGAGGTTTAAGCCCACAGAGCAGGATGCTCACACAGATCCCCATCTGAGAAGTTCTGAGACCTGCTAATCCCAGTCTTCTGCCAGCAACCTTCCAGCAGCTGGAGCACCAGCACTGCAACACAAACTGCCCAAGCAAGAAACTATGAAAGGCAGCACTGCAGCTCTGCCCACAGAGAACGGAGGCTCTAATTCCATTTTATCTGCTTGTCATCACCTCCTAAAACAAGCCAGAACCATGTTTTAGTTGGAGAGTGAGGCGTAACTGGGTAAAAGAGATTTTTGGTACATAAAAATAATTCTGAGCAGGTCTCTTTATGACAGGGCTGCCTTGGGAATGGCCCGTCAGCAGAGCCAAGGCAACACAGCAATCAGGGTTAACACCAGGGTATTTTGCTATATTTACTGCACTAATAGAATTGCACAGAAAGGAGCAATGAATGACAAGCAATGCTCCTTCCATCCCCACTGCTCACACACGGGATTGGTGGTGGAAGAGCCACACCCTGCTGATGCAGCCCTAATTCTGTTAGTTTTAAATTTTTCTTCAAAGCTAACAACTGCTTTTGCTGCAGAGGAAGCACTTACCATGAAGCCTCCCCAAAAACAGGGTGAGCAGCCATCTCCTTCTTCTTTCTTATCTCATGATAAAGAGAACTGAAACATTTTTAACCAATCAAGCTTGTCACATGCTGCTCTTGGATTGAAAGATAAGGCTTAACACTTTTTGGCTATAGAGTCGAGTTATAAGGTTTCCATCACCACCATCATCACCATTTTGTTTCAGTAGAAATTGGTCCTTTGAGGAAAGAAGTATTTGGAGTTTGCATAAACTCAGAAAGAAAGCAAAGACTAAATTCTTTTCCCATCTTTTGCATCCTTTTTATTCCGTATCAATGCAAATCCGGATTTTTCACCAGTGAAACCAGTAAACTTGTGTTGGTACAAAGGACTCTTTTTAGTAAGGAAATAAGAAAAGTAAAAAGGAAGTGAGAAGCCATGTCAGAGACCAGTCCTGCAGCCTCTCTGAGGGAACGGCAATGTCCAGGAGTGCATGGGCAGAGCAAACTTCCTGTCTTCTGGGACAGTGCTTCCCCCTCAGTCCCCAATTCCTCCCACATCCCAGAGGAAAAGCTGCAAACTCAGCTACAGGCAGCACCAGTTTGCAGCTGAAGGTCCATCAACACCTCCAGCAGCCAACCTCAGCACAGGGATCCAGGCTGGGATTTCCAAGCTACTTACAAGGATTTAAGCGCCCATCTCAGAGCCCTAAAAATTAATACAAGTGGATGTTCTGGGAGCCGGTGCTACTTCATAAACTGGCATTTATTAAAGCACCAACAGGAACCTGCAGCACTGCTTGGTACGAGAAGGGACAAACACAGAGGAGTGGTCTGGCCTTGGAGGATGGAAGGGGGCTGTGGGTTTAGGCCAGGAAGATCTTATCTTAATTTTCTTTTCATTGCTGCAATGAAGCTCTGGGCGGGCAGGCAGGCAGGCTGGCTGACAAAGAGTGGCCTTTGAAGTCCCAAGAGATTTGTTACTTCTTTGAAGCTTTCAATCTGTCCTGCCAGCCATTTGCTGTTGCTGCAGGATACCTACCCAGGAACCAGCTTGAGTGCTTCCTCCAGCAGAGAACAGCACAAGAATGGCACTTAGCACCAAAGAAACCATTTCCATTAAAAAAACAAACAAAAGTTTAAAAAAAATCACTTCAGCTCTGTATCACCAGAGTAAGAAAATAGTAATTTCCAAATTCTTCTTCTATATTTTTTTATATATATACATATAAAAAAGCATTGATGATTTATCCTTTGATTCAGTAGAGCAATTCTCTACATTTTATAAAATCCTTTGGCAAATGAAACTTAACCTTTACAAAGCAACACTTCTAGCGGGAAAGGTAATTAGCCAAATAACTGGTGACTTATGATCTGGCTGCAGCAGCCAACACACCGACTGCAGAAGTACAGCAACTTAAATCCACAGATAGATGTAAAAAGGCAAAAAGAACAAGGCATGTTATTGTAGTGTATTATCACAGGGATTTGATACAAAAGCCAGGAGGAGACAAGGATGCAGCACATAATCACTTTCTCAGCCTGGTCAAGAGCTGTTTTGGATCTGGACAACACTTGGTCCAGTGACCAATATAAGCAAATTAGAAATACTCACACCTCTCTGTCAGCTATGATTTAAACCTAATAACATGGGGAAATACAAAAAAACCCTACCTCACATTTTTTGGACATGCACTGTTATTATTTTTTAAAAAGTAACTTGGGAGCAACCAAAGATGATGGGCAGCAAGCACACAGACCATGTGAAAAATTCACCAGTTAGAAATGCTTACCTGAGTGTATTGCACTGATTTAGACATGAACATGCTATTTAAAAACTACTCTGAAGACCATCAACAGCAGAAGAGCCGAAGATACTTTTTAAAAAACAAGATAATTCAGAAGTATTAAGAATTATCTTAACAAGCTTCCCTTAAGAGAAAAACAAAGCACCCACGGGGTGCTCCACAGGATAACCACTGATTGCAGCTGGGAATAACCACACACAGATTAAACAACAAAGTGTTGTGTGACAGGAAGGAGACTGAAATAATATGAAATATTCCCACCCTATAAAAATAGCCCAGGCACTCTGATGTTAGAAGCCCTCTGGAGTTTCCAGAACAAGGGTTGTCTCTTTCAACGATCAGCCCTCATGTCTGCGTGCGCTTGTACCTATTTATATACTTGCAGTAAAAAATTACCAGTGCCGACTCCTTTCTGATGTCCCACTCCCAGGAATAGCCACTGCAGCAGCTGCTGGAACAGCCTCAGTCCCCCAGCACCGATGTCCTACAGCCACATGGCTCCAACAACTTCTCACAGATTAAAAAAACCTCCTTGTTTAAAAAGCAGTACAGCCACCCCTGCACTGGCACAGCAACAGCAGCACTGCATCTGTGGCCAGAGAGATTCCATCCCTTTCCTCCTTTGCTGGAGCACTGGAACGCTCATCCTTGCACCCCTCCAGGGCTTCCCACGGGAGAAGGGGCTGCACAGAGCATCCCCAAACAGATGGGGGAACCCCCAGCTTCGGCTTTTCAAAAGGCAGGATCAGGGCAAGCCAAAAGGTACATCAGAAAAGCCCAAGATCCTGTGGATTCCCTCCTTGCAGGGAGCTGGAGGTAAAACTCCACAGTTCCAGAAACGGAGTGGACACCTCACTGCACAGCTCTGCACACCCCATCTCTGCATCCACCCTCAGAGTTCAGATATCCAAAATACCCAAACCCACCATTCTCGGGCTGGTTTGCTTTGGAGCAGAGCTTGTTTGGTTTTTCTGAGGTTTTCCTGAGGTTTTTCTGTCCTTCTGGGGCTCCACTTGATCATACAGGGCACCCAAATCCTCAAAATCAAGGGCATCTCCTGAAAAAGCTCCCAAAGCAACACTCTGGGCTTAACACAAGGCAATTCTGCTCAGTGCTGCTAGTACAAAAACAGGTCATTCGTTGCTTCAAAACATCAGGTTCAGCATTTTTAAACCTTTGGAAACCTAAGTATTGACACAGAAACTGCGGCAGTGTAAAACAGGCTGTAGCTTGGGCACAGCTGTGAGCAAGGCTGGGAGACCTCCTCAGAAAGGGGGTTCTGCAGTGTGTGAAAGCCAATAGTTTATCCTCAGTAAGAGGAAAGGACAGAAGAGCTCACAGATAAAACAGATGCCTCAATGGGAAATGCAGTGTTGAGTTCAGAGCCAGCAGACTCTGCTGTCACATGAAGCCTCTTTTCACACCATGTCACTCCTCATCAGCCTTAGAGACTTGCTCAGGTGATAACAGGACCACTTTTGACTTCCAAATCCTGCAATACCAATATCCTGTGGGTTAACCCCTCCTCACTATTCCACTAACAGGCCTGGAGGGGCATCACCTGCCCTGCTGTGCTCTCAAGTACCAGAGCCTGACAATAAAATCAACTTACTACCGAGCATAAGCACACACAGGACACCACTTTGCAGAAGCTGCTCCCAGGGAACAGATCTCACTTCCTCCCGAGGCCTGAGCCAGTTTACAACTGCAGGAACATTCAGCTCACTTCCGTATTTCAGGACTTTGAGCAGAGTCAGTGAAATCCACGCAAACCACCCAAACTGCACACTGCAGGCTTGTCACTCAAAACAGATTGCGTAGATACTCACCAGCACAGCACAACACCTACGCTGCTAATGGAGAGCTTTCACTCACAGGAACGGACATCAACAATCCCCCCCACTCAGTAACCCCAACACCACCCCACTTACTGCTGAAGCCACCGGCGATCTGCCAACAGCTCAGCCTGGTGTGGGTGGTTTTGGGGTGCCCTTGTCAGGCTCTGGCCCACACACAGTGCTCAGAAGCCCTCACTAGTGACACATCCCAGGATGACCACACCAGCCCCTTGCACCAAACACTGGCTGTGCTGAACGCACTCACTGGTGGCACAGAATTCCCTCCAGGACCCACCCCACCAATACAAGCCTGCGTCACACCAAAACCACCAGTAAGACCCCATGCAAGAGCTGGGTGCAGCTCCAGTACTAGAAATACAAAGCCAGGCTTGGAGCATCTCCCAAGAGTGTACTAACACCATAGCAAACTTGAGTTTCATTCCTGGCACAAACACATCCCAATGCCTTCCACCCGGCTGGGGTATGGCACACTACAGTAAATCACAATTAGCATACACTCCAACCCATTGTTCCTCACTGTCAGTAAGTGGTACAGCCAGAAGGGCTCTACACTCAGGGAACATCTTTTCCTCTTGTTTGCACAGGGATTTGAAGACCAGATTACAACTCTCTAGGCACAAGGAAGATTACAATTCAGCCTCAGATTAAATTCTGGGGTAGAAAATCATCCAGAGCCACCAGCTGCCAGGACACCCTCATAGGAGCTCTGCAGTTGTGCCTGAACCAAGAAAGTATTGCTGTGCTTGGCATGTTGCCTTCTCTGCTGTGCACAACCACCCCCAGACCACATCTGAGCATGGGACACTGGGGACAGGCTTCCATCAGGGACCCACAGTGGTATCAGCCCAGCTGCATTGGCCACGGTAAGTCAGGCCAGCAATAAGATTCTTCTGGATCTCACAGTATTTTAGCTGGGGGGAAAAGGGTGTTGAAAACTCGCTGGTGCTGCCCATCCACTTCACAGATCACAACTGCTTGTGCTGAGAGACTGCAGTGACTGCACACTGCCATGCTGGGGCAGGTCCCCAAGTTCGGCCACACAATGTGCATGTAACCGTAATTTTAGGAGGGCAGGCTAGAGAAAACACTTAGAAGCCTACGCATCCAAGCAACGCTCTCAAGAGGTTCCCCATAGGACATAAACCACTCAAAAAAAGTCAAAGCCAACCCAGGATTTGGCACGTGACAGCAATGCAGCAACAGTCTCAACACCACCATGTCCATCAACCCTTGCACATCCACAGCTCAGGCTCAGCTCCCTCCCTTGCCAGAGCACTCAGATCCCATCACTCAATCAGGACAGAGACTCTCCCAGCTCTTACATTCAGCTTCTACAGCAGCCTCAGCTCCAGCCCCACTTGTGGTCACACCATTCTGCCAGTCTCTGAAGCTGGGACAAACCACGGGGTCTCCACTCCCAGCGCAGCAATTCCAGATAGGCTGCAGTTCCACTCCCAACTTCAAGGCTGTGAGAGGCAAAGAGCTAAAAAAAAAACGGAGCATGACCATTGCTTACAGGTGAGCACTGAGTGCACATCCTACTGGTGTGGAGAGAAACATTCCCCCCTCCTAGCAAAGATTCTCCCTGAATCAGCAGTAGCAAGAGGTTTGTAGCAGATGCACCTTCTTTAAAATCGAGGTAGAAGTGGTTGTTGGAGGCTGTAACCCACAATCAGCAAAAAAAGCTCTGTATTTCTTACTTGTCTACTGCAACCACACTTAGTGAGATCCATTAAACACAAGGTTTATTTTAAGATGTTTTTATTGGTAAGTTCACCACAGTCATTTACATATTACAGGAAAAAACCCTCGAAATGTACTTCCCTGGACCACCACAAGTGTTTGAGGCGTTTTCTTTTCAGTTTATGTTTTGGGCTTTTTCAGTCTTTTTAAATGGTGGACAAAGCTTAGTATCGATGTTCTCTTTCTTCGTGTCCCTTGAAGGTATGGAGCCACCAGCAAGATCTGTCACCATCCCTGGAGACTGTGCTGTGAGCAGTGATTACTGACACAAGCCACACTGTCAGCGATGAAGGTCTTGCGGTTTACAGATGGATACCGTGCAATTTTTCTCCTACTAAACTAATCAAAATTGCATCGTGATCCACCCGACAACAGCAAAACAAGAGCTTTACCAAACTGGCAGATTTGGGGCAGTTCAGCCTGATGACAAGTCCTCCTTTCCTCCACAGGCCGGGACAAGTGCAATACTCTACATACAGCTACAAGTAATGCAACAAATCCCCACCCATGGAGAAATCAGTGCAAGGCATCTTCAAATCTTCCATGAAAGGTAAAAAAAAAAAAAGGGGGGGGGGGAAAAAAAAAAAAGCTTGAAAACCCATCATTCACCACAGATTCACCACCACCACAGTCAGTTTTGCATGGATTTGCACAGCAATGTTATTAAGCTGGGATGCAAACCTGCAAAACTGACTGTAATCAGCACCATCTTCTCCAGCAACTGGTACTGGCTAGGATGCACTTTATCTAGCAGTACTGTAAGTGCCCACATTACAGTAGGTCCAATTCCAAGCTACCTGCACTATGAGCACTTTGATACTGCTAGGACAAAACTGCTTTGTGAGCAATTGCCTTCAACGGAAAAAAACCCTTTAACTAAAAACAGTAATTGCTGAGCCAAAGCCAGATGGACGCAGGTCTTTTTTGGATGTGCAGGCAGCAGCTTGTGCCAGAAGGAGCATTTAGGGCAGTAGATTCTACGCTATTTCACTAACTGCACTAGATGCACCTTAACACAAGGACCATTTGCAGCGTGGCTCTAACGCAGCACAACAATCCTGGTTCCATCCATGCCCTGCCACCATCACGGAATCGCCACAGTAATGCCAGAAGTGCTTAAACTGCAGTAGATCCTAAACTCTACCTGCACTGTAAGCACTTTTGCACAACTCGAGGCCCATCACCAGACAAAAATTCTTCTATTTCAAGGTCTTATTTCAGCACAGCTAAAGCATCACAGAAGCATCTTGACTGAAGCACAGGAGCCAACAGTACCTGCCAAGAGAGAAGACTAATATTAATGTTGCATAACACAGATATAGATTCGCTACTCAGTTTAGGAGAGATTTCTCTTACTAAAGCATACAGCAGAAAAAGGTTCAGAGTTTTGAGAAGGCAGTTTAACTGAGGGCACACCAAATGAGGAAAGGTTTGTAGCTATTTTTCCTTGAATTAAGGTAAAAGTGACTTCTTCCAGTTTTTAATAACAGTTGAAAAGCACCGTAATAGGTATCGAAACATCCCAGTTTCCTGCTCTTATGTGTTACTACGAGAGACATTTTAGTTGACCTTTCTCGTAGAGCTTTACTGAGGGTCTTGCATCACCCAGCCACCAAACATTTTCCCCCCTAGCAGTGCAAGAAAAGTTCTGACACATGATTCCCGCACCCTCCGCATCAGATAATGGAGTATCTGTACTCCAGATGATGCCTGAGCTGCGGCACAAAAGCAACGGATCCTCCACATAGGAGGGGAAGGGGGGAAAAATTGCCTATTAACAACTTTGTATTTCCCTCCGGAGCAGCCGCGCTGTCAGAACCCGGTCTTACAAACCTGCGGGGGTGGGAAGGCTCTGGTCGGGGATGCCCCGGGGCAGCGGGGCCGCCCCCCGAAGGACTATCCCAGAAGTGGAGCCGCTACGAGTGCTGGTGGCGGGGGCCATGCGAGGGAGGGCCCCCACCTCCGCGGGGAATTATCTGCCCCCGGGCCGCCGTTATCTTCCAGCACTGACCATCTGCTCGGGGGGGCGAACACCGGGATTACTCGGCCCTGCTCGCCACGTGCACGGCGTCCCCCATGCCCGGTACAGCCAGAGCATCCCTGGGGGCACCGCTCGGCGCTGGCGGCGGCATTTTCAGAGGGGGAGCAGCGGCCCCGTCCCGGGAAGGGTCTCGGGGCGCCCCG
>VZRS01000341.1:0-29446 GCA_013398055.1 Ifrita kowaldi | reverse complement strand
GCGCCCCGCAGAGCGCTGGCCGCCCCCGCGCTCCCCGCACCGATCCCGGGGTCGGGGGTGCCCGTCCCGGTGCGCGTCCCCCGCCCCGGGCAGCCCGCGCCGGCCGGCACTGATTGCGGCAGGGCTCGGGAAGGGTACGGGGAAGAGAGAGAACGAAAAAAAAGATAAAAGCAATAAAATAAATAAAATTATAGAAGAGGTGCAAAGCGAGGAGTGCCCTTGGGCTCGCGCCGGTTTTGGGAAGGGGAAACAGAAAAAGGAGCGCGAGGGAGAGAGCAGGGAAAGGGGAAGATAAACACGGTACCTTGGAGCCGAGCTGAGCCCTGGAATAAAAAGGGTTTTACGAAAGTGGCGCGAAGACAATATCATGTGATCGGGCCAGGGCGGCTCCTCCCGCCCGGCCAGCCAAAAACGGGGAGAGGGATCGGGGGGAAGCGAGCACATCCGCTCCCCGCGCCATTAGCATAATTAATTGTGTCCTGCAGCTGCGGCCGCCGCTGCCCGGCCAATGGCAGCCGCCGCCCCCGGCCGCCCCTTCCTCCCGCGGGGGGACGGCGATGGAGGATACCCCGGGCAGGGCCGGGACGGGGCGGGCCGGCCGCGAGGTTCGGCGGGGATGCGGAGTGAGGGATTGAGAGTGAGTGGTTTTGGGGCGCCGGGGCTGCGCCCGTCCCCCGTGGAACGCGAGCCACCGCAGCCGTCACGGCCACGTGTGGCCGCAGTTGCTCAGGGCCACCAGCGCAGTGACTGGAGGAAACTTCGGCCGTTTTGGGGTGAAAAGCCCCGAAATGACGTGGCGGGTCCTGTCCGGCCGAGCTGGGCTTACAGGGTGCTGCTGGCGGCTCTCCCCGTCCACCTGCCGTGGCCTTCCATCACCTGAGCACCCCAGAGGTGCATCCCGAGGGGTCATGCTGCACCTGGGCCCTCCGCCCAGGTGCACCCCGAGAGGTCTCCCCGCGCCCGGGCTGTGTTGGGGACCCCCGCGCGGGATGTTTGTCCTGCCCTGGCGGGCGGCCCTCGCAGGAATGCTAAAAATGTGCTAATTGTGCCCAGCCAGCGGCCACGGTTCCTCAGGGATTAGGAGTAATCATCTTTTTTGAAAGAATAAATAATATAAAATCGATTGATAACGAACAGTTTTGCCCCGCTTCCCCAGGCGGCTCTGCTCGGTTCGGCGAAAAAGCCCCGAAAGTGCCTCATCTCACCCCGATCATCGGGATCTGAAGTCAGAACAAAATGTCCCCATGGAAACCGGGCAGTATCTATCGGGACTGCGTTCGCACACAACGAGAGAAGGGCTTTTGTGTCCCCCACCCCTGTATTTCTTACTGTTTAATTTCTTTATTAGAATTCTGCGGCCCCGTTCTCGCAGGTTGGAAGGGCGAGGTCCTACGCGTGTGAGGCCTCAGACAAAGCGGCCGAGTCCAGGCGCTGCCGGCGCAGGACGAGCGGGCTCTGCGCAGGCAGACCCAGCCACGGGCTCTTTCTTCATTCCTTCCAGAAACTGCAATTTGTTTCTTCATTACAATGGAAATCCTCAGCCGGGTTGCTCTCTGTGCCCGGGACTGATACCGAATTTACTGGCTCCTGGTTTGGAGCTGCAGGAAGATGACGTGTAATGGAGGACGCAGTAAAATTCGAAATCTAAATTTTCTCCGGATTAGGCAAAGTGCTTTCTGAGGTCCTAACCCACAAATGCTAAAAGAGAGCAAAACGCTCACCACTGAAGTCAGCAGTTTAGCATGGGTGTGTGAATTTGTTATCAATACCCCTGCAGAAACAGAATAGTGAATGGACACAGTGATGGAAAATGCAAGTGTCCCAGTAACTCATATGTGCATAACAGGGAAAACATTCCCAAAGAAAAGATACTTCATGTCTAACTGTGTAAAACAAAACTTTTTAAAACTGGCAGCAAATGAGGACTAAACATGACACAGTACTAGAAAACTTTCTTCTTTATATAAAAGATGTTTTAAATGCTGTGCATTGGTTTTAAATTATTTAATATAAACATTTGTACCATAAGCATATTCAAATCTTGTATATGAATAAAGTTACATGTAAGGGCAGGAGTTTTTACTCAATTCATGCTTGAAATTGATTATCTCTTTTTGTCAGTTCAGAAATAAATTAGTCTTTCAACAAAGAGAGCCTGAAGATGGTGAAATAAGTCTACATGAAGTGTTGCACAGATAAGATTAAATGGTATTTTTACATCCTCCTGCTGACCTTTGACTTGTGTTTTTGTGTATCTTGGAAGGAAGTCCTGGGGTCTGCAAATACATTAGTTGCTAAAAAAAGTAATGGTCAAAGAAAAAAGTGCCAGAACTTTTCTTAATATTTTAAAGGGTATGGTGCAGTGAAAGCAGTTCTCTGCCATGTCAGCTGGGCAGAGAGTTTTGATGCAAGCACACGGTGATTTATAGGTTGCAAGCTGGTGCTTGTAAAACACGTTACTTACTGTGGGAAGGTTTTGCTCCAGGTTAGGAGGTCTGTTAGCAAAACTAAGCGAGGTGCAATCCTTATGCAGAGATGAGAGAAATAAATTTTTTTAATTGCTGAAAATCACTTTCAGAGTTTATTGTGAAACTCTATACCTCACTCTTACAACAAATATACTGAAATTTGGATTTCTTTTTCCTGTAATGGAACCGCATGCATACATGCTAAGAAGATATTTCTGTTTCCTTCACTGCACTTTTCTTCTCAGTGCTGCAGGTAATTCTGTTCTCTCTCTTCTTGGTTACTGATTCATTCATACTCTAACAACTATGATCAAGGCTTGCCTTGGACTGTCTGCTCCACTTCTGTTCCCTACCAAAATCAGAATTATTGTCTGGCCATTTTCATACTTGAGAAAGCACAGTGAATTGTGCTGAACTATCCAAATGCATAAAAGAAAAGGAAATCAGAAACAACTAAGAGGGATGAATCTTCGTGAAACAAAAAAATTAGTTTTCAAAACAAACTATCCCAAGATCAGTTCCTGTATGGAAAGATTTCTGTCAGATTAATAAAATCTAACTTATTTCTCAAAACTTTGGAAATAGTTGAAAGCCTGAAGATCTTCTCCTAAACTTGCAGAACACCAGCATGAAATCAGTGTCCAAAACCCTACTTTATAGCGAGGTCTGAAGTCTTTCAGACACCATACTTTTTGTACTTTTGGAAGAAAATGTTTGGAGAGAGAGGCCATCTTGTAAAGAAACCAAATACCCAAAGGAATATTTAAGAGAAAACACTTTAATCGTTAGCTACGGAGTTATTCCCCTGATAAGAGGGAGGCTGCAAACTCTTTCTGTGAATTCTCACACAGTCACAACTCTGGTAAATCTTTGCACCAGTGGAGTTCCTTAAAGGTCTGTCTTCATTTGTCTCCTGTACACTTTGGATTTTTTGGGTAACTGTGGATTACCTGTCATGTGCTGCTGAACTGTCTTTATTACAAAGCATTCATCTGAAAAAGATGTAGAATGAAAATTTTCTTCTTGTAAGGACAGAATAAAAAGAGATACTTTGAGATTTTCCTCAATGTCAATGAAAAATTTAATTCAATATTAGTTTTCTGAGTCGTTGCTATGTGCTTGCACTTGTCATGAAAAATGACTGATAATAGAGGTTTTATTACAAAAGATTTCACACTTTTGTCATTGTATTAGTAAAACATTTGAAACTGGCATTCACCTTTTAATTTCTATTTGCTTCATTTGTAAAACTATTTAATAGGGAAAAATGGGATACGAATAAACTAAGTTACCTTGCATTTTAGCTAAGTGAAATATGCTTATAAAAACACTAAGCCCTCTCCTAAATAAGACCAGTCTACATATAAAATAAGAAACAAGGGTACAGTAATGGCATAGACTTCATGTCTAATTTTAGGGGGTTTTTTTACTGTATTGATTGCTGTAATAAATAATGTAACATTTGCTGTATCTCTGACATGCTGTAAAGGACTGCTGCATACTAATGTCTCAAACCTGTTCTTTTAGGAGCTCTTTGACAATTTATTATAAACATGTTTATTATAACAAAATTTAAATGTATAGAATGAACTCTTCCTCATTTATCTTCCCAGTTTGGTAGCTAAGTATATTAAAGTCTGCATTTAGCTTTCTAATCCTTTTCATTTATTATATGTCTATATTACTTTGCAGTAGGCTGAAATTACATTTCTGTAAAGCTCTTTTGTGCAATTTCTATAGCATTTGATTCTGTGAGTTGCCTCCACCTTCATTAACATCATGGGAAGTTAAATGAACTCATCCTTTCAGTGGACTGAGTTCTTAATCTATTTCTTTCCCATTTCAGGTGGGTTAAATCCTGAAAACTGGATATAAGTTGTGAAATTGAAAGGCAGCTACTTGCATGACTAAATGAGCCTTTTTGTGGTACAGGATGGGGCCATGTGTAATGCTGAAATTAGAAATGTTTCCCACATTAACTTGCTGAGGAATAGGGTTTATATTTTTTTCATGTCAAAATCAATTCTTGGAAGGCAGGGTTTTGAATGCTGGCCATCTATTATCTATTTCAGATTCTCTGCATAGTCTGTCTTGTTAAACACCTTTTCAGACACCCCACGCATCCTCCTGCCATTTTGATAGATCATGGATTATATTTGCCCACACCGCTGCATTAAACTCTCTGTGGTTTGAGATTTGCCTTTCTCATCAGAAGGTTTTTGTTGTGTTACAACTTCTCTGCTTCATTTCACTCCAGATGGGTGAATTCCTCTCATGCACAATTCCAATTTTGCCAAATATGACTGGTATTTTGATGAGTTTTCTAATTTGTGTATATAATACAGCATTTTAATTCATGCATATGTCCCTGCATATTAATTCTGAAGTACAGTTTCTATTTTGTAACAGTGCACAACTTTCCCTTTTGTAAAATTGCTTAATAGATTTTATTTCTCCACAGCTAGCAATCAGAATATATTGTGAACTCTCTAGATTTTGTGTAAATCTTTAGATTTGGATGAGCCACATAATCCAAATATGTCCTTAAGCCCTTAAAACTGTGTAAATAGCTTAAATAAGGAGTGTGTAAGTTTGCAAATCATGAAAGCTGTGTCTTGAGGAGCAGTGATCTTTCCATCAAAACAAGCTGCAAAGGCAGGCTGCACCATGAATCTGATCCCACACGTTTTATACACATGGTAGGTAATTTGGACATGACTGCTCCCACCGATGCTTCAGCCCATCCATACGTTCAGGGCAGGAAGAATTGGCCCCAGCCCTGCACACACCTCTGTGCACACTCTGAACTCCTCCTTCAGGGCAGGGGAACTAAACAGGACTGGTTTAACCTTTTTTTCTGTGCATAAACTTAAAAATATGCTCAAGTCATTTCTAGATGAGACATCTCCTTCCAAAATATACTTCCCTTACACCAGGCGGCATTTTAGAAATTAGCCAATAAATTACTGTGTGACTCCAGGTTACACATAAAATTTGTGTTTTGTTGAGCTCATTAACTGTTACTGCAGGATGATGTACAGCACTGCCTGCATTTTTCTCTGAAATCCACGTATATTATCAGTACTTGATGTAAGGACCTGATGAGAAGACCCAGGGACCAGACCTTGTCTTCATGTTTCCATTGTGTCCTGTGGTTTGTACGTTGATCTCAGGGAAGACATGTGCCTCTCCCCTGTTGATCAGATTGTGTGCACTCAAGGGAGTCAAGCAGGTATTAGATTTTGAGAGCTGTTTCTGTCAGGCAGCCTCTGAGAGGAGGCAGAGGTTTGGGTATTGTACATGTAAGAAATCTGGGAGTTTACACACCTGATCATCATGCACAGCAAAAAACCAGCTGGTACTTTTTTCCACTCTTGAGTTCCAACAGTTGCATGCAATAGGAAATGCCAGGATTCCTCTCTTTTTTTCAGCAGAAACATGAGCAAGTTACCGACAGAAACTCTCAGGTTGCCTGTTAAATGAAGAAGACTTGTGCAGGTGCAGGGCAGGCTCTGTAAACCAACTGCAAGTGGCAGGATTCTCTTCCTTCACCCAGCACCCAGAACATCCCGCAGGCCCTTTTCTCTGTGTAACATGAGATTGTGCTTCAAGAGCACTGATCGAAGCAAATGTCCTAGACAGAAATCTGTGTATAAGTTCATTAAATTCCAAAATCCTGCCAGTTAGGATGAGCTCCTTGGAGCAGGACAGTGTGAAGTAGTTTTTACATCCATTTGGGGGAGGTATTTCATTTTGCAGCTTGTCAAAGTTCCCCTTCAGTGATTTCCCTTCCAAACACTTGTGCAGGAGCTGGGCACTGGCAGGTGCATTTCAGAGGTTGTTGCCTCTCACAGGAGCATTTTGTAAATTCAGGGAACAGCTGAGGTTACAGGTTAGTTAAAACACATTGAGATTCAGGCTGGCTAAGCACTAGGATGTCTACTCCAGCCTGCAGAGCAGCTCAGGATTAGAAGGGCATGAAACCATCTTAAACCTGCTATATGTTCCCAGTTCTATGGCTACAGGCATAACACAGGATCTCACCTCTCATCCCAAGGCAACACTTTTTGCCAGTGCATGTGTCGTGTGTGCTCCAGATCCCTGCTAAGAAGATAAAATACATTAACAATAGTTTAACACGTTTTGGGATGTGCATACTAAAAGGACGATCCTGTTATCCCAAGCTCAAAATGTTCTGTTGGGAAAGAACAGCATGACAGGAGGTAAACAAACCTTACCACGAGGAAGATCTCAGCATTGTGGGAAAATGTAGCTTGCTTGGAGTAAAAAAGTCCACAGATCCAGCCCAGACGGGAAATAAGGCTGAGGATGGTTGCAGGCTGGAGTTCACATAGAAACATGCAAAGATGGGGTTTAAAAAAAAAAATCCTTTTAAGAAGGAAGCTCCTTTCTGCCCTAGAGTGAGGTAACTAAATGTCTAACAGAGGGAAGGGGGTGTTATTCCCCCTCCAGAACCTGTCCCAGCTGCAAAATTCTCCGGGAAGCGGCTTTTCCAGGCTGCCGACACCAGCCGGTGCGGCTCTGCCCCCAGGCTGCAAACAGGCTGAAGTACAGCACTAGGGAAAAAAAGTATTCCAAAGACGGAATAATATCCACTCGCTTTAATAACAGGGAGGGAGAGGGACATCTGGGGTGAAGCCAGAGGCGCCGGGGAAGCGGCTGGAGGTGGGGATCGCTGGCAGCCGGGACTCGCAGCAGCATCTCTGCGGTGGTAGTGGCAGCCCTGGATGCGATGGCAGCCCAGGATGTGATGGAGTCCAGGATCCGATGGGAGTCCAGGATCCGGCACCGCAGGAAAAGCTCCTCTGCACAGCTAATGAGATTGGCTCGCAGCCGCGGCCATCCGCGGGCGGACACAGAGCCTTCCGTCCGTCCTGCCACTGCCGCCTCCCGCCGCCTTCCAGCCAGGAGACTACAACTCCTGCTTCATCTGATGTGCAAAAAATCATCCGTTCTGGCATGGTCTTTTCCTAGAAATCAGGGCTGTGAGTTTGGGAAAGACATCCGTCTCCCTGTTTGCATAAATTTACTCCCGCTCTGTAGCCTATTACAAAGCAACACTTCTGTGCTGTAATTTCATTAACCCACAAAGAACATTAAACTGATGTGGACAAAAGGTATTTTTCCATGTAAATCACTCATTTCAAGACACCAGGTCCTGTCAGTGTTTAAGAACTGTTTACTGTGCAACTCGTTACATGAAATTATTTCCTGATTAAACATGAGCCATATGCAACCAGCTAAGGCAGATTTGCAGTTCACATCACAGAGCTGTCAGCTTTGCAAAAAGTAGTGAAAAAACACATATTATTGTGATTCAGCCCTTGAAACTCAGTATATTTTACTTTTAATAATGCTCCCCTCAAGTTTTTTGCAGGAATAAAAAGTTAAAATTAAAGCCAAAGTGTAGAAATTCATGGAGGCAGTAACTCTTAAATAACTGTATTACAGTGAGTTAATAAATAAATCATCTGGTTCTTCCATCGTCCCATTATATATGCCCTTTTATTAACTCTTAGAGAAAAATCAGACATGGTTTTCTTTAGATTTCCGTGGAAATTATAGGTCAATTCTGTAAACACTTAAACATATAAGTAATTTTATTTATGTGAGCAAATTTTCTCATCTATCTAAATATTTGCAGAATGAGCCTTTCAAAAGTATAAATCAACTAAAAATATTGATATGTATAACTTTCCTTGTTCAATTAATTCTTGCTAGTGCTGACTAGCAAAACCTTGGCATTCGATAGCAAGAATGCCTTTGAGCAGCAAAAAATGATGAAAGATTTGTTGGATTAGGGTAGAATAAGGTGAGTTTAGTGCTACAGACGGGACTCAACCTAAACCCAGATGTTCTGCAAACGACTTTGTCACCATAGCCACACTCATTTGTCACAAAATAGTACATTCTGAGATTTGGATTTATCACAAATATTTTATTCTCCCATGAAATCTTTAAAAGAAACTGGAAAGACTCAAGTTTAAAAAAAAAAAAAAAAAGCAATCGAAATATTAAGAGTCTTAATACCAAATTATAAAGTAAAATACAAAATGCATAGCAAAATTCATTTACTATTGATTTTTCAAAGTCTCCAGATGGATTTATTGAAAAACTTGGGGATAAAAAAACAAAATTGGACAAAATTTAAGGGCAGAAAGCAAGAAAGCAACCAGCATGCTGGGGTTTCTTTGAGATCAGTGTGTGTTCACATGGAAACTGAAATCCTTAAAAGATAATGGCAGCAATCATTATTAACCCTGAAATCCCATCTATCAGCAAGGAAACAGTTGTAGGAGTTTTATGAGCTCTGCAAGGAGTGAAACTCTAACTGAAATATATGTTATGCAAAACAAATTCCCTGCAATTTCAGCTTAGAAATGCTTTTGAGGTACCTTGTGACAAGGCACTGGGTCATGACCCAGGTCTTGAGAAGCCTGAGTTAGGACATGTTAGTTTTCCTTGGGGCTTTGTTTACCATGGACTTAGACATTTTGTATTATTAAGAATCTGTGGCTTATGAGGACATTCTATTTATCTTACCAGTCTTTTTTGATGGAAATGCCTGAATTTTCTTGGAAACAGGGATTTTATTGTGGATTCCTGGTGCCCCTTGGAGAGGCTTATTTTTCTGGACAATAGTTTTCCTTAGTGTCACTACCCTTTTGATTTCCCAATGGTCACAGGCTCTCAAGGTCGTGCAAAGTGCATCCTTTTGTTAAAATGGACCCAGAATTTTGTCTTAAAAGGCAGAAGAAAATATATCTGTGTATGATTTAAAGTATATTTTCTGTCATGTACCTCTGTGTTAGATTTTCACTGTTCTGCTTAAAAAATGTCTGTGCAATTTGTTAAGAATATAAAAGGTTTGAAGGCAAAATACAAGAGTACACTCAGTATATATATATTTTAATTTACATGTAAAACTGAAATGGAGATTCTGCAGCAGGATTTTCCACATGAACCTCTGTATAATTTAAGCATTCAGTGCATCAGAGATATTGTACCTCACAGAGTGTAATGTAAAGTATTCAGAAAATATGTCTTTCTGTTTTGTTCATTTTGATTTAGCTTGACTTTTCCTTTCTACATTACTCATTTAGACAGATCCTCTTCTCTTAAATTCCTCCTGAGGAGTGTTGTATTAAAAAATGCTGATGACTGCCATGGCTTGTGGCATCACTGCAGTTTGTGACAGTGCTTTGCTTGCCCAGAAGGGAAATAGTTTTTCTTTTTACTAACCAGAAAGCACAAAACTTTATGAAGACTGAAGACTCGGTGAGAATAATATGAATGTGATTTTTCCCCCTTGAGATTTGCTTGGTTGCAATCTCCTTTCGACCTCTGTAACAGCAAGTTTTGATTAAATGTGAAAAAACTCATCAACCTTTTAAGAGCGTTTAAATTCTTTACTTTCTGTTACAAGATTACACAGAATTTCAGGTAAATTTATTCTTTGTTGTGTAGGAAATGTAGTAACTCACTTCACAAAATGCTTGCAACCCCGGCTAGGAATGAGTACAGTTTGTCTGCAGGCTGTGCAGGCGGCGTGAGGTGCCCCAGGGCTCCAGAGGTCACTGCTGGGTTTGGGCTCTCGGCTAGGGTTTCTGGGGGCGGCAGCTTTGTCCTGCTGCTTCTCCCAGCTTGTGCACAACCAGTTCTAGCAGGATCGTATCCTCTGCTCTCCCTATAAAACCCACAACCAAAAAGGATTGTTAATAAGATCACGTGCATTAGCAACATAAAATTTACTGCCTTCAGGACAGTTTGTCTTTTTCAAAAGTGATTATTTTACATATTTCTTTAGAGATGGCCAACAGTTGCAACATAAAATGTGTCTACTTTTAGCATCATTCCCTATGAATAAATTCTCACAATCGGTTTAATTGTTGAATTATATAATTTTAAAACAATCTTTCTTTAACAAAAACTTCTTCACTTTCCTGATACAAAAGCAAACTGTTAAAGCTACAGCTTTTTGAACTGTGGTTTTGTTTGTTTGGGTTTTTTCTCCAAATCTGCTGTTGCTTACTTTTTTGGAAAGTCTCTAAGGAGAAATGAGAAAAATCTGTTGATTTCATTTTGGCTTACAAGTAGTATCTGACCATTTTCATTGCCTAAACTGGCTCCACTCACACAGCTCTTTCACTTTGCTCTGCAAATACCCAAGTAACATATAAACAAACAAAAGTGTGGTGACTGCATACTTTACACATTTTTATTGAACAATTTTATGAGAAGAAAATTTCATTATAATGTTCTGCATAAATTACCGGGCAGTTCCCTGACAAAGCTTATTAAAGTCAATGGAATTTTTTCTCTTCACTGATTTCAAGTTGAATTAGAAAAAGTCTTTGAATAAGACTTAAAGAACAATAACTTTTTAAAAATTTTTTTAACAAAATATGACACAATAAATTATTCTCAGAGAGTGTAACATAAGACTCACACAATCTTATTTATCTATATTTTTTATTTGCTAGTTTTCCATATTTTCCAGTCTTCTGGGGAAAAAAGGCTACTAGGTTAAATTGCAGCTTTGCTTAATTAAGAATTTAAGACCAGTCCTTTTTTTTTTTTTACTTTTGCCTTTTTACTTGAAATGTTTTCAGGTCAAAATACAGCTCATTCTCTAATTAAGCTCTTACATGCTCTAGTAGTGAAAGAAGGCAACAAATTCACTAAATCCTACAGTTCTGACAAATCAAGCTATTTTCCCATCTGCTCCTACTTGCTGGAATCACTTCTTAAATCTACCTCTCCAATTCCCACAGAGAGGACAGGAGGATTTCCATTACCTCAGAGTTACATATTTTATTTGTAAAGAAATGATGAATTCTTAAAAGATTCTTTTTCACATTGTTTTTGGTGTTTTGTTGGTGTTTTTTTTTAAGAATATAGATTTTTCTTAGAAACCTGAATTCCTTTTCAGTTTAGATCTTTTTTGAGCTCTGGATGATGCAAGCCATAGGCATAAACAGCTACACAAAGGAAACTGGGATTTTATTGTGCATTCCTGGTGCCCCTTGAAGAGCTTATTTTTGTGGACAATAGTTTTCCTTCGTGTCACCACCCTTTTGATTTCCCAGTGGTCACAGGGGTCCAGGGTCGTGAAAAGTGCATCCTTTTGTTTCTCCTAGCCTAAAATTCTGTATAAAAAGGCAGTTAAAGGACCTTAAATTTAGTCAAGGCATGGAGGGTATTTCAAGTAGCAGAACTCAAGCTGTAGGATTTGTTAAATTACAGTTAAGATTGCAGTTCAAGAGAAAAGGTTTCATTAAACACATAGTTCAATATCCAAACTTTAATAAATATCTGTTCATAGTCATGTAATTAATCCTGGAGTGTTTCTAAGCATTCAAATAATGATTGCCAAGCAGCAAAAAATTGACATTACTTTAATATCTAGCTGTAATTAAATTGGTTAATTCATTTGGTACCATCTTTTTAAAATGACTTCACTATGTATTTGTAACTTTATTGAGAAACAATAACTAATTATTTTCTTTATTATTTAAATATCATCTTATTCTCTCGTCCAGTTAAGTCATGGTTCTTAAGGACCCCTTACCTTTGTAAAAAACTAATGAAAACTAAATTTCAGACAGGAAATTTAACAGCCCACCTTTGAAATCTGTCAAGAAAGGAATAAGCACATTTCTTAAATATGTGTATTTCACCCTTAAAATAAGTTTAATCATACTAAATAAATGTTATTTGCAGTAGTCCACCTCTTTAACATCTTCACAGCACACCCCCATCCCTGTTTTAGCTTTTATGTTTCTGATACAAGGCAGCTCTTGGAGGGGAGCTGCAGTCCAGCATTTAATTGTTGGAATTTGGGGCTCAAAGCATCTTGCCCTGTGTAAAGTCAGCTCTGAAGGAGCTCCCCCTTCTTCGTGCACATCCATATCCTCTGAAGCAGTTCCCAAAGTCCCAGCAAGAGGAGTAGAAGAAGGGTGGAGAAAATTGCAGAAGCTGGGTAAGAGCTGGAGCAGAGCTGCAAGGGACAGGGAAGTGATCAAACCCGAGGTTGGATCCTGGAGGGAGACAGGCTGGGAGAGAGGAGACTCATTCCCTGACACTGGGAGCTGAGATAAGACTCCTGATTTAGTTATTGACACCAAGTGTTGGAGCCTGCGGTGCCGTGTCAGGCTCCTCTGTGCTTCAGGAGTCAGGCTGATCCCATCCTTTAAAGATGGAAAATGAGTTATTTCCCAAGGTAAAGTGTTCCATGGAAAGTGTGTTACCTCTGAACAAGTGTTGCTCTGTTTAGGTTCCTGATAAATAAATAAAAAAAAATGTGTGCAAAACCTGAAACATTTAATTCTGAAAAGCTTCATGGCACTTGTCAGTGGATTGCCACATGTTCTCATTTTCCCTTTTTAGCCAAATTCCCATGAGAGAGGCAGAGGCTTCTGTGATCCATTCACTTCTTTCTTTTTCCCTTTTTTTGGGGAAAAGAATCCATCAAGATAAGGATGTTTTGCTTACAGAAGAGCAGGATGCATTTCCCAACATAAACACTGCAGTTTGTAAATTAATGGGTTTTGCACTGAAATGTATACCAAAACCTCCCAAATCTTCCCTGAAAAACAAGATAAGACAATCTGTTTACAGCTATTTTCTGGATCTCCTGTAGTCCCTCCCCTTTCCAAGAATTCAACCCTGTAGTCTCAAGGTACAGTGCTGATTTTCCTAAGAGCAGATGGAGTGCACCTGGAAATTGGAAGAAAAGACCAAGTATCCACATCCAGAAGACATTTTCATTTGTGTTGTTCAGATATTTTGTTACTTTGGAAATGGAAGGTATTTCTAATTTACCAGAACTAAATTAAACCAGTTTATCTATCAGCCACTGGAATCCTCCAATATTTGCTATATCTAATCCAGACTGGAGAGTCGCTACCAGATTAGCAGCCTTGAATCACTGATATTTTATACTGGATGCATTTTGTCTGGTTGAATGTATAGATTTCACTCATTTATGCCATGAGAAGATGATTTCCTTTGCGGTTGGTGGCTCTGACATACAGTGAATGAAGGTTTCACTTCTAATGAAGCAGCAGTTCCTGGCTGCTCCAAACTGTCCTGTCTTGTTTGATCACCCAATTTTCCTAAGCTCAGCTTGCCATTTTCATGTGCTATTCTCAGCGTGGTATCTCCAGCAACTTGAAGGGTAATTTAAAATAGGATTTCATAAAACAAAAAGAAATTAATATCAGACAAAAATATAGATTTTGGGGCTAAGAATGGTTTGTTTCTGTTTTGTTCAGTGCTTCCATTTAAGCCAAGGACAGAAGCTGAAAGAACTGAGAGGGAAGGCTTATTCCAATAAATATTTATATATTGAACTCTTGCTCAATATAGACCAAACGCTCACTACTTATACAAATTGGATGTGCTTCATTCTATCAAGGTGTTAATTACATCCTTGGCTAAGTAAATGTTGAGGCTGAAGCACATAATAATATATGTCACACATTTCCATGACATAATATATACATGAACCTGCACTATGTGCAAGAAAGTCACATATAAAATACACTTCAAACCATGTAATTACATTTTAAATATTATTTTTATAATTTCATATTTGAAGTTACATACTACAAAAATTATCATCCTTTATTACAAGCCTCAGGAACGTCTTTTATGTTTGTTGTTCTGAAGTAATGCAAAATATCTTTAAGGGAGTATCAAGAGCTGTAATTGCTCTCCTGTGCCCTTTCAGCTGTGAAAGGGTAACAGTAGGCTCCCCCACCTCCATTAACCCTGTCAGAGGTTCATGCTGGGCTGTTCTGCAGGAGGATGTAGTGCAGGACGGGAAACAGTTTTTTCCAACACTTCCTTGTACTTCTGTGTCAAACAACCAGCACAACCCACTGAACTCACAGTTATCAGGTAGAGACATCTCCAAACCCTTCTGCTGCTTCAAGGAACACAGACCTGCCTGCAGAAGGATAAATCTTTATCGAAAGGAGGCAAAGAAAATTCTTCTTAATATATAGTGCTGAATCTCCAGGAAAACCTGGGAACCCACAGAGCAACACAGCTCTTCACAAGTCAGATGTAAGAGGGTCAGGTGAGGGATACTTTCCAAACTAAAACTACTTCTCCAACCCACTTGCATTGAAAAATAAAAATAAAATAAAATTTAAAAAAAGAAAAAAAAAAAGAAAAAAAAAGTAGAGAGTGTGCAATACCAGTCACTCTGTCCCTAGATCTATGGGGTCAGCAATCTTTGGCAGAGGACTGAGGTAACAAGCTGGAGGCAGCAGTATCTCTCCATTCCCCTCCAAAATGTGTTTGTCACTCCACAAACACAGGGTTTGACTGTGGATACACCATGTTCCTATAATGTAATGATGGGATTATCTGTCCTCAGAGCATAGAGGTAAATGCTGCCATATAGGATCTGGTGTCTTCTGATCTTTTTTTTGGCAGGACTGTCCATTTGCATAGCAGGGGGGTTGGAATTAGTTGATCATTAAGGTATCTTGCAGCCCAGATCACTCTGTGATTCTATGACTGGTGGTGTTCTTTCCAGCCTTGTTTGGCACTTCTCTTTGATTGCTCCTGTCCAGCTTTTGACTGACCTAACTAGATATTTCTTGAAGCAAATCTCCATCTGGCTTGTAGGGCTCCCCTACCCAAGTTGCAGGAAGCAACAACTTCCTCTGAGATCTGGCTGCAGCAGGAAATTTGATGAATTTCTCCTTCCCTCCTCTCCTGTACCCCTTAGCTATCAGTTTAGCTCAGAGGTCAAATACGTATTGTAAGGAAGCCCATTTTTAGGGCAATACTGAGAGGATAAGCTGCCAGTCCCACAGACTAAGATTGTGAAGCAAAATCATTGCATTTCCAGAGCTCTTCATCAGCACATGGCTGGAGAACTGCTGCTTGAATGTGGGAAGCTCCAAAGGCAGTTATAACTCATGTCAGTTACTTTGAACTTGCATAATTTACCTCTGTAGTAGAAGAGAAGTAAGCTGCACGGAGTACCTGTATCCCTCTGGGATTAGCGTTTTGGTAACTCCTTCTGTTACTATTTAATTTTTAATTGATTTATCAGGCAATTACACCAGCACAAATTATTTTTGTAGGTCACATTGTACACTGTCTCACATAGATGCACAAAATCGATTTCTGTGACGGGTATCCAAAGTTTTGAGATCCAGAGTTACTGTCCTACTGAGGTTTCTGTGGCAAACCAGCTTGGAAGAGCTGGGTAGGTGCTTGGGGCAGTTCCCTGTGTGCCCAGGTTGGTGCTGAAGCAGGACAGAGCTACAAAGGGGGCTCTCCTTCAGTCTCTCTTCACTGAGCTGAATTGGCTGATTGGAGCATGAAGCAATGGCTGGAGTCTGAACAAGGATGCAGAAAGGTTCAGCTGAGGATGGTGGAAGGAAATGAGAAGTGTTTCTTTTGCTTACACAATACCACGTCTTCGGGGTGTTTGAAAATTCAAACTTTCAGTGTCTGACTAAATGTGTATTTGTTGATTTGTTCTACTTTGTTCATTTGCTGCATTGGAACTCAGCCTACTTTTATTATGAAGCAAATGTGTCATGGCTAATTGTGTTAATTGGTAATGTGGTCAGAAATCTGTTTCCAAAGTTTGCAGCTGAGTTTTGGGACACGCAGTTGGAATGAGACAAAGGTTAGCACTATAGTGGATAAATAACAGTATTTACATTCTCTTTTTCCTTCCTTCCTTCCTTCCTTCCTTCCTTCCTTCCTTACTTCCTTCCTTTTCTTTCTCTTTCATCCTGTCTTGCTTCTTTTCTTCCTTTTCCCTTTTTTCTTTATCTAGCTGTGGATTTGTTCTTAACCTGTTCCATAAAAGCACCACTCTGGCAAATTGCCCTACAGAAGCCCTGAAAGGCTGCTCACTACAGAATAGGCTGCAGATTTCTGTCATCTGCACTCCTAGTGCACATCACTCGTGTTGTAGAATGACTTCAGGGGAAGTTTCCATTCTCTTATGATCAATAAGATACTTGCCTGTGTGACTTCAGACTCCTCTCCAGATTAATTTAGTCTCTGAGCCCAGCATGGTGCTGACCTCTGAGACAGAGGTACCTGCTTGTTTGAATCTGGGCTGAAACAACTGCTACTGTCTGATCACTGCTGGCTCAGGAGAATCAAAATCCCACAGAGGAGGAAGACAGATTCTATGATTATTAATCCTCAGTCAACTGAGGAAATTCAGGACTTCCGACTGCCTCCAATATACACTGATCCTCCTCTAATGTCAGTGAGAAGTTTAAATGGAAACTGAAGTAGAAGACATCCCTTCTGCAGAGTTTGTATTTCAATTTACTCATACCACATAGGAGCACCTCAACACCTAATAAAGCATCTCTGAACTCACTGCTGCCCAATTATTTAATTTTGATTAAGTGAAATATTACCACTGTTATTTAGTTAATACTTTCCTCATCCACAAATATAAAGTCTGTGCCAAAAATCTTGTTAATATCTCATTTATATTGCTTATAATTCTTATAAAATTTTTTATTTTAGATGATCCAATTCTGAGAACAAACAAACATTTACCATAATCCTTCTGCAATGTATTTCACATATTATAGTTGTTCTTATGGGATTTTGATGTAAATCCAGATAAAATTTGTTACTTTTCTGTTTTTAACAACTGTGTTTCATTTCCTCAGTTCAGCAACTATGGTGCAATAAAACATACCCAAAGAGAAAACTTTGAGTAAACAGGATAACAATGTATTCCAAATTCTTCACTCCTGGAAGTTTTGATTCATGTCCTAATTTAGTTTCAGTTCACAGGGATTTGGAGATACCCTTGAAGTTCCTACAGGAATGTGTTTCTGTATAAATGTGTCTCTGCTCAGTTTGTACACAAAGAATGGGCTATGGCTGGAATATCAGGAATCTTGTAGGTCAGGAGTAAAGGGCAATTGTCAGGGTTACCAGAGACAGCCTATATTGCCTGTCTATACTCTGCAGAGCTTTCGAGTAATTCGGTGTGATGAGGTTTGACACCGCCACAGTTCTTAAATAACACTTAGCACCTAAACCGTAGTCGTGTTTCATACATCCAGATCCCAATGCAAATGTTAAAACAAAGTAAGAACCTCTGAGGAGTTTGAGTGGTGATGCAATTAAATTGAGTTTACAACAAATATAGTGTGTATTCCATAAATGTAAACATTTCAAACATAGGTCCTATAAAATTGACTGTATTTTAAAAATAAGTTTTGCTTAATGCATGAACTGTAACATTTATTTTGTTTTTAAAAGTGTATATTTTCTCCAACAAACTAATATTATACTAACAGCTTTAATATCACACCAACAGCTAAAACACAGCTGAGCTCCCGTGTGTTTAGTTGGTGTATTTTAAGACCCCTGCTCACACTGAATGAAACCTCCTTGGTGAGTTTCCTAATGTCAAGACTGCTAAGGAAAAGTATTAAAAGTGTTAAACCTTTCTAGAATAAAACCAGTCATCATTCACATCAAAGCGAAATTATATTGTTCAAACTTTTTTTTTTGTCCTGTGACAGCAAACAAACTTTAGGAATGAAGAGAAAACACTGGGAGGAGATATCTTCTCCTAATTTCCGTGCTCAGGACTTTTTTAGTCAAGTTAATCAATCTGAATCACTGGTGTTTGAAAAATTGGCTTGAAAGGGAGAAAAAAGAGTGAAAACAAACAAACAAACAAACAAGAAACCCCTCTACAATGCGGCAATTACAAAAATTCTAGAGGAAAAAGAGTTCAAAAGGAAAAGAAGGGGTTTCCAAATTCCTTGTTGGAGCAAATGAACCTGAGTTAGGAGGTGCAAAGATAAACATTTCAAAGGAGGAAAGAGCAGGGGATTCTGCCTGCTGTGGGGCTGGTGATTTAGATGTTGGAGCTGAAGAAAGCTTCCAGGGAACAGAGGGTCATTGTGCCTGGAATGCAAAGGCATCCGCGGCTTTGCGGAGAGAAACGCCCGGGAGCCGCCAGAGCTCACTCACAGCCGCGCGTGGAACTCCGGGAAGGGGGAGTTGGGAGACTCCATTCCGGAGAATGGGAAAAGGGAAAATGGGGTTCACTGCGGACATCCCCCTCCCCGCCTCCCGCTTACAGAGTCAACGGGCAAGATTCAGGAAAGATCTCGAAACTGAGCGTTTAAAACAAGGCTTGAGGGAAAAATCAGCAAACTTCAGGAGATGAACTGAAGAGTTGCTTCTGGCAAGAAAAGCAGCGCTTAGCTATGGACTGAAATTTGAACAGCCAAGTGTGCATCCGAGCAAAGTTAAAACAGCAGCCAAGACTCGGGAATAGGGTTTGCACAGAGAGGTGGGAATGCAGCACCACTCGGGAAAATAAAGAGCGAGCTGGCAGCTGTTAAATGAAGAAAAGTGAAGTGAATAAATGTAGAAAAATCTTGCCTGCCTGGTATATCAAAACTTTATAAATAGATAACCCCCCCATGTTTTGTCCCAACCATTAAGTGACGGACTTGGTTACTTCGGGGTGAGCGTTTTCCAAAACAGACGAGTGGAGGAAGTCCAGGAGTTACAGGGGGCGGAAGGAGGCGTGGGGAGAGGTGCAGAATCCAGACCGGTGCCGGCAGCTTGGCTTCGTGCTGTCCGTCCAGAAACCTCCCGGGTCCGAGAGGGTGCCCCCGGGCGCGGAGATCGGGTGGGGCCGGGGCTCCGCACCACGCACGGCCGGGGATGGGGGTGATTCCCGCTGCGAAGGGAACAGGGAAGGGCTCGCACAGGACCGGCACCGTGCTGCCGGCAGCACTCGAGTCTCACACCGAGCTCCCGGCGGCAGCGGCGGCTTCTCCCGTGTTATACTCGGGAACCAACGCGCCCCCGGCGGGGCTCGCCGCGCCTGCGAGAGAGTTTGGGTTATAAGCGCAGGCACCCCGGCAATGAAATGGCGCGTCAGGCGGGGGGTGCATCTCCGGGCGCTGTTACACGGGGCCAGGGAACCGGGGTCGCCGGGACCGGCTCTGCCCGAGGCAGTGGATGCCCGCAGGTTTCCGAGAACCGTGGCCCAGCAGGCGCGGGGGGAGCCGGCGGCTCCGCTGCCGCAGCCGCAGCGGGAATAGCTCTGGGTTCAGCCGCAGCGGGACAGAGCCGGCCGCAGAGCGATTTGGTGCTCATTCATCGAACCACCCTAAGTTTAGTCACCACAGAGTCATGTGCCGGTCTTTGCTTCCCCTCCTACCCGCACTCTGTGAGTGGTTTAAAGTCTACCAGGGCGCTCTGAGCCTCAGCAATTCATATTTACATGGGGGGCAAAGAGGGGCGGGATGGATTTAAATATGACTCAGTTCAAAGGTAGTGGCTGGTCTTTGCCTGTCTGTCAGATCTAAGAGGAGTGAGTGGATTTTCATGAAGGAATTTCATGGAAATTAAATCTCTACTGGAGTGATCCATTCAACTCCTAAAGCTTCAGCCCAGTTTTGTATCCTGGATGAATGCCCTGCTGAATAGCTTGGTGGGGATGCAAAAAGCCACCTTAAACTAGGGATTTTTCTAATGCTAAATTGACTTCAAAGTAGTAATTAAACAATAGCTAGCTTAAAAAAAATTCAAGTTATAAGAAGCTATAGGACAAAATTACCCTATAACTAGAAGCTGTGTTTTATGGGAGGAGGACAGGGGGATGGGGTGTTCAAAATGGAAAAGTGACTGGGTAGAGGCAATTTGAGAGAAACAAAAATGGATGCAAGAAAGTAAAATGAATCGAACTGATTCAAACTTTTTGTTGGTTTGTTCATTTCTTTTCATTACAGCTGTACTACAGTTGAGTCTGGAGCTGGGTAAGTGGAGGAAAGGGAGAGACTGTGGAATTGTTTGGGATATTTTAAGCAGAAGCATCCAGTTCAGGGGTGACAGGCTGAAACAGCTTTCCGTGGCCTTTGTCCTGTCCTATGTTTGAGGCTTGTCTTCTCCAGGCTGCTCTGCATAGGGCTGAGCCTGCACTGCTCAGTATTCATCTCTGCTTTTGTAAAGCAAAAACGGCATTTTTGACCAAGGGCAGTCTTGCTGCCAGTCTTCTTCCTCTTCCTCTGTCTCCCAAACCCACAATCACGACTGCATTCATCTCTCTCTGTGATGATTTAGAAGCACATTTGACTTGAAGCTAAGCCAAATGAAAACTAATCTCCTGCCTGACTCCCGCAGTGAACTCTCCCTAATTCTCTCCTCCCCTGCAGTAAAACTCCCTCACTTGCCGTTTGCTGATTTTAGTCCTTGGGGTCCTTGCTCTCACATGCAGAATGTTGCCCAGTGTTGCGCCTTCTTCCATCATGCCTGTTCTGGAAGGAGAAACCTGAAAGTTTGTTATGCAATTTAATTTAAAATCTCTTTGGAGTGGTTGGTTTGGGGCCTTTCCTGGCTTTAAATGCTTTTGGGGCTTTATTCCCACAATTTTGTTGAATAGAGAATGTCACCAAATGAGCTACAGAAAGAAGGGGAGATAAACAGCACTACAGCAGTTGCTAGATTTTCAGTGTGTTTAAGGTACGGCTTACTATTTTAAAGTGAAATGTCCAACACTGCACTTAATCTGCCTAGCACTTTTTTTTCATACTCCTGGGGTATTTCTGAGAATTAATGCTCACGTTCAGACTATGAAGCATGGCAGTGTACACTGGCAGAATCTGAGCCATGGGTCTTTAAAATACTGTCCATCTCCTGACTTCTGACAAGTGAAACCATGGTAAATGGTACTCCAGGTAATGACTTTATAGTCTTATTAAACCTTACTGCAGTCCTTAGGCTAGACTATCAAGTTTAAGTATTCCCAGTGTCCCAATGTTGTACTGTTAGTGTGATAGTTACTGTTAGAAGAAAGCTCTTGAAATATAATTTGCCATTGTTACATTGCTTTTCAAATATATTTCACAGTCTATTTGCACTGAGAATTGCTTTTTGTTTTTTAATCTTAAATGTAATAGGTTGCTGATAACTGCAGTGCGTTTCCATGAAGTGATGAGCTGAAAACTGACAAGAACTGTTTGATGGGATATGTAAAATCCTGGTGAATTTTAGCCCATACACGGATACTTTTACTGTTACAAGCCTTTGCTATACCTGTCAGAAAGCTGGTTTCCTGCCAGGCAGTAGCTCTTGTGATAACTAAATTTTATCGTTGCCAAGGTGATACAAGAGTATGAAGGAAACACACATTGCCAAAAGTACTGGAAATGGGAAAGCACTTTGGACAACACTGAGATGCCTCTGTGCTGCTGGCCAGGTAACAAATAGCAATACACAAAGACTTTGCAGTAGTGCTAATGTAATTTGCTGGAAAGTCCACAATTTCAGTTCAGAAAACCATGGAAGTTGCAAGAAAAACAATGGCAAGAGCATGTGTTTTGTTTACAGCTTTTCTGCCTGGCTGTTCCACACCATTCAAACAAACAATGTTGCTGGAATGTAAAGTAATGAGAGCTCTGCAGGGTGGTTTGTATCAGCTGAGCTCAAAGCCAGTAGCTCTGGGACAAGACCTGGCAACAAGTTAGTCGTGTGTGGGTGTTGCGTGAGAGGTAGTGGCATGTTGGTTGCTGATACCTAATGAATAATCAGTCATCTCTCCTTTCTCACAGGCTCTCAGAGTTACCCTGTGGGGCCAGGTAGGTTTCCAGACAACAGACTGTCCTGGGCCATACACCAAAATTGTCCTATTGTACTTTAAAAAACAGCCTGAAATAAAATGCCTCCCCAAAGTTGTGCCAATCCCAGCTGGGACTGCGTTGACAATAGAAGTGGTTTCCCTCCCCAGTCACACATTGTCACTCCCAGGCTCAGGCAGTGCTGCTGGCCTAAAATCAGTCAGACCAGGTTACTGAGCTGGTTATAGAGACAGATGATCACTCGCATCTCCTCTGGGAGTCAAAAGGATCTATATTCTTTGTGATAAAGGATATAAACTGCACATAGACAAGAGTCAAGTCCCAAATCACATACATAGATTTTCCACCTCTTTTAGGGAGCCTGACGAAAACTACGGACTCTTCTCTGAATGTCTTCACTCTGAATGTCAAATGCCTATGTCTTGGATACACTTTGCAGCTTTACTTGTCTCATGCAGGTATTCACAGAGGACAGTTGGCAATGCCTCTGCCATTACTCACAAGCCAATGTTTTCAGATATATCTGACAGTGATCCCTAACTCATTAAGAAGTCAACAGTGTTTGTTCATCCAGAAAGTTTAGGAACGGCTGGTCTAAGACATCTTATTGTCTGACTACAAAGAAGATACTCTGTATCAGAAAACACAAGGGTGTATTAGATCCATAGCTGTGAAATCCTCTCCTAGATGGAAAACTGAGGTGTACAAGCTGAGATTGGTTTATTTTTAAGGAAGTGCTGATGATTTTAAAAGTGTATTGAATTCAAGTGAGGAGAAGATGTTTGCCGTAAGCCACAGATGGCTTGAAGCAATAGCTCTGACAATGGCTCCCAGAACCATCCAGTGCTCCTGACTAGTTTAATTCAGAAACTTAAAGATGGTTATTTAAATGAGAGTAGTATTAGCTATTTATATCTTAGCAGAAAAAAATCTTTAAAAAGTACTAGAACCCAAATTGTTCTAATGTCCTTCACTGATCTTTAAATGTATCTTCTTTATACCTCTAGCCTCAATGGTTTGCGTGTTCCAGTTACTGACTATAACCACAAACATCTGTTGTGTATTTAAAAGCAGGGTGGAATCTGCATTAATTACATCATAAATCAAAACAAGTACAACTTGTATTAATCCTTTTCAGATTTATTTGGAATTGTTCTATTACTTTAGGAAATAAAAGAATACAAAATCCAATGTTCTTGATGTTAGCAGTGAAGTCTACCTGGTTAAGCCATACATATAGCATTCATGTTTATCGCAGTTCTCTCCTTTTCCAAAAGAAGAATCTGAACAATGATTTATATTTCCCACCTCGTAAATGGTGGGAAATTCTTACTTCTTGTTGCCATTTTATCCTTGTATGTATAAGATAGCTGATCTGTAATGCTCATCTTCTTTTACGAATTAGTTTGTGAATTGTACAGAAGCAGTACCGAGTTGGTTGGTTGTGTCATGCTTAACTCTGCAAGATACCATAGTACAGGTAAGGAATCAAGTAACTGAGATGTAGATCTCTGTCCAGACATATGAAAATATCATCTCTTAAATACTTGTATAACATAGCAGTTGGAGGCCTAAGAAATAGCAGGATGCTGGCTGCAGTATAAGCCTGTAGAAAGACACTCCTGCTCGTAAACCTTTGTGAATAAGAGAGAGAGAAAAAAGCAGTGAGATGACATGACATGAGATTATAATTGTGGGTAAAACATGTACGATGTGAAAGATCAAGAAACTGAGAGACAAACCTCAGGTTTAGGTCAAGAAAAGCATCGTTCATGCCTTAACAGAGCATTTATCCCAGAGCAACAGAGAGCAGCGTGTGGCACATAGAAGATGCAGCTATTGAGGTGACAGAACACTAAACCAGTGTCCTTATGCATACACAGCATAGTTCACAGGTGATACTTTGTCCAACTGATGGGCTGTTGTACTGGTGTGCTTCTAGCTCAATTAATATGAATTAGAGTGAGTAAGTGAGTGAGGAACCTCTGTATTTTTGAATTGTGGAAGATGAAAGAGCTGCTTCAGGATTGGGAACACTGTACCTTATACACATCTTTATGCTAAAATAATCAGTAGTAAAGTAATTGAGGTTTCAGTCACCATTGGCAACATTTGTTCCTTTTGAAGGGGATTTATGGGGACTTGTTTTGCTTCACTTTAGATTTAACATCCGGACATTTTGTAGCTGCTTTGAGAATGAAAGGAAATAAGATCAACAATCTTGTACAAAACCAAGCAAATGCAATTAAGTATCTAATATATAGTGGCTTTCTAGAGTTTAAAAGCAAGCTGCTGTTGTACAGTGACATCAGAGAAGTGACTTGTTTGCCTGCAGTGTTTTGGGGTGGAGCTCAAAACTCTCTGGACACAAGATCCCTTGGCACAGGCCTTTGATGTCCATATTTGACTCCAACTGGGACACTCATTATCATTTTTAAACTACATTTGAATGGCTATCAATAAAATTACGAGACATTTTGTTGGTTTGGGGTTTTGTTTTTCCTTCTGGTAAGATATAAATGGGAATACTTGCAGGATGGCTGAGCCATTCAGTGTTCTCTTGTCCCAGAACACTTTCCATCTACTATCAATTTTCTTATTATTTTCATTTCTCTCCTGAACCCTTGCAATCAGTTTTTTGTGAATCTCCTTAAAGTGAAGTTGGCAGAGCTTGTCTTGGAATCTTATTCTGTACACAGGTTGCCTTTGTTCCTAAGGTGTAAAGCACTGTCCAAATAGAGAGAATGTGAGGGATGATTGAGTGAGTAGCTGGGTTTTGGTTGGGCTGTTTGTTCTTGGCAGCTGCAGAGGTGTCACCCTGTTTAACTTCAGCTACATCTTGTACCTAAACCAAGACTGCAGAAAGGGCAAGATTTGTCTGACTGCTCCTGTTTGGATGGTGCTTGAATCACTTCACAGAAATACAGCAGCTAAAGCGATATTTTTTTAGAAGATTCAACCTGTTCCTAAAATGATTTTTCTTAAAAAATTCCCCCCTGGTTTGTTCTTACAGACCTTATATAATGTTTGGGGTTTCTTTTAATCAGGCACTGCTTTGTGGGAAATAAATGAGTTTTTATTCCCCAGCATTTTAACTAAAATAATTAGCTGCACACACTGAAGTCACTGTAAACTGGACTGCACTACAGCTGGGCTACAGAAAATCAACGAAACTGATCATGTCTCTGATGAGAGATAAATGGGTTCTATATAAGTCTGAGGTCTATAAAGTAATTGGGTTAATGCTGAGTCTGTGACTAAACGACAACCTCCACTTTGTAATTTCAGTCTTTTTAGATTCTTTATTATGACATTTCTTGTTCTCTTGAGATGGATGAAAGTAAATAATCAAGCTTGTGGGTAATGTGCTTGCCAAACCCAAGGCACCGAGAAGTTCTGAAAGCTCCTGTAGTCGTTAATGCCTGTGGGCTCCTCATCAATATGGTCAAAGTATTTTACAATAAAGTTTGGATCTCCATGTGTTGTCATTTGCCCCTGAAATGAATTCGCTCATCCTAGTACTCACCTGGTACTAGGAATTCAAACTAAATCTGTGATGCTGCTGCACATGACCATTATTCCTGGGATCTCTGGCTGTAAAACATCACAATGACAGAACATGAAGTCCACTGGATGTGCTGTTTCTAAAACTCATTAATTCTTCTGCCTTGCTGAGCCTCTCGTTGAAACTGAGTGTGTAAGAACTCAGTATTCCTGTGAGGTGCAGCATCCCTAGAGTGCTCTTAGATGCTGTGCTGTAAGGAGTAAAGTTACCGGCTATGTTCATTTTAAGTTCCTTTAGAAAGAAAGAAAAATACACTTGTGCATGGAAAATGGGGAATAAAATAGGACTCAATATCACTTTCTAATAAAGCACACAAACTGTAGCCTCCACCACCATCCTGTGCTCCATACCTTTGGTTCTCAGCCTTGTACTTGAGTAAGAAATCTGTAGGATTCTCCCCAGAAAGCTTTTCCTGCCTACTCCAAGGGTGGCGGGGCTATTCAGCAGCACCTGGCACTGCACTGACTTCAACCACAGTCAAATCAAACAACCATCACCATTATCTTTACTGTTGTATTTCAAATGCTACCCTCTAAAGCTCCTTGTGCCAAAGGAGGACAAAAATATTGCCAGAGGGGAATAAAAATAATTGTCTTCAGAAGGAAGCACAACCACTAGAAAAGTTTTTTTCAGGCAAAACCCAAAGCAATTGTTTTATGGTTTTATTTCCCTCCCCAACAGCTGATATTCAATAAACATTCACTGAGAAGTAAACACCAAAGAACATCAAAGAGCAAGGAGAGGTTTTCCTCAAGACCTGCAGTGGCTTCTGGAACTAAATGAAGAAACTTTTTATTAATATAATTAATTAATTAAAGAACAAAATAACAAGAGGGCAGAATAACTTCTGCAGGGATAGGGGTGTAAATAATTCATGCATTGTGATGTAAAATGGCAACAGCTTGAGAATTTAAATGGGTATTGGCATTTGGATTTCTCATCATATTGTAATTTGGTCAACGTGTGCAATATGATGACAACTTTATAAAAAAAAGTGTAATTTTTATTTCTTATTGTGAGGCTGCGCCTTGAGTGCTGCGTTCAGTTCTGGGCCCCTCATTTTTACAAGGACCTGGAGGTGCTGGAGCGTGTCCAGCGAGGGGCAGCAGGGCTCCTGGAAAGATTGGGGAACGAGTCTGATGAGCAGCGGCTGAGGGAACTGGGGGTCTCAAGGAGGCTCAGGGGGACCTCATCACTCCCTGACAGGAAGGTGTAGTGAGGTGGGGCCGGTCTTTTCTGCGGTGTCTCCAGGGAGAGGACCAGAGGAAATGGCCTTAAGATGCCGCAGCGGAGATTCAGATATGGTATTAGAAAAAAAATTTCAGTCTTAAGGTGGTCAGGTATTGGAATTGGCTGTACAGGGAGCTGGTTGAGTCACTGTCCCTGGAGGTGTTTAAGAGGCACCTGGATCTGGCGCTGAGTGATGCGGTTAAGAATCACAAAATTGTTAAGGCTGGAAGAGACTTTCATGATCATCAAGTCCAGCCGTCCACTCAGCGCTGCCGTGCAACCCCAAAACCACTAAACCACATCACCCAGCACTGCCACTGCAANTAATTGGGTTAATGCTGAGTCTGTGACTAAACGACAACCTCCACTTTGTAATTTCAGTCTTTTTAGATTCTTTATTATGACATTTCTTGTTCTCTTGAGATGGATGAAAGTAAATAATCAAGCTTGTGGGTAATGTGCTTGCCAAACCCAAGGCACCGAGAAGTTCTGAAAGCTCCTGTAGTCGTTAATGCCTGTGGGCTCCTCATCAATATGGTCAAAGTATTTTACAATAAAGTTTGGATCTCCATGTGTTGTCATTTGCCCCTGAAATGAATTCGCTCATCCTAGTACTCACCTGGTACTAGGAATTCAAACTAAATCTGTGATGCTGCTGCACATGACCATTATTCCTGGGATCTCTGGCTGTAAAACATCACAATGACAGAACATGAAGTCCACTGGATGTGCTGTTTCTAAAACTCATTAATTCTTCTGCCTTGCTGAGCCTCTCGTTGAAACTGAGTGTGTAAGAACTCAGTATTCCTGTGAGGTGCAGCATCCCTAGAGTGCTCTTAGATGCTGTGCTGTAAGGAGTAAAGTTACCGGCTATGTTCATTTTAAGTTCCTTTAGAAAGAAAGAAAAATACACTTGTGCATGGAAAATGGGGAATAAAATAGGACTCAATATCACTTTCTAATAAAGCACACAAACTGTAGCCTCCACCACCATCCTGTGCTCCATACCTTTGGTTCTCAGCCTTGTACTTGAGTAAGAAATCTGTAGGATTCTCCCCAGAAAGCTTTTCCTGCCTACTCCAAGGGTGGCGGGGCTATTCAGCAGCACCTGGCACTGCACTGACTTCAACCACAGTCAAATCAAACAACCATCACCATTATCTTTACTGTTGTATTTCAAATGCTACCCTCTAAAGCTCCTTGTGCCAAAGGAGGACAAAAATATTGCCAGAGGGGAATAAAAATAATTGTCTTCAGAAGGAAGCACAACCACTAGAAAAGTTTTTTTCAGGCAAAACCCAAAGCAATTGTTTTATGGTTTTATTTCCCTCCCCAACAGCTGATATTCAATAAACATTCACTGAGAAGTAAACACCAAAGAACATCAAAGAGCAAGGAGAGGTTTTCCTCAAGACCTGCAGTGGCTTCTGGAACTAAATGAAGAAACTTTTTATTAATATAATTAATTAATTAAAGAACAAAATAACAAGAGGGCAGAATAACTTCTGCAGGGATAGGGGTGTAAATAATTCATGCATTGTGATGTAAAATGGCAACAGCTTGAGAATTTAAATGGGTATTGGCATTTGGATTTCTCATCATATTGTAATTTGGTCAACGTGTGCAATATGATGACAACTTTATAAAAAAAAGTGTAATTTTTATTTCTTATTGTGAGGCTGCGCCTTGAGTGCTGCGTTCAGTTCTGGGCCCCTCATTTTTACAAGGACCTGGAGGTGCTGGAGCGTGTCCAGCGAGGGGCAGCAGGGCTCCTGGAAAGATTGGGGAACGAGTCTGATGAGCAGCGGCTGAGGGAACTGGGGGTCTCAAGGAGGCTCAGGGGGACCTCATCACTCCCTGACAGGAAGGTGTAGTGAGGTGGGGCCGGTCTTTTCTGCGGTGTCTCCAGGGAGAGGACCAGAGGAAATGGCCTTAAGATGCCGCAGCGGAGATTCAGATATGGTATTAGAAAAAAAATTTCAGTCTTAAGGTGGTCAGGTATTGGAATTGGCTGTACAGGGAGCTGGTTGAGTCACTGTCCCTGGAGGTGTTTAAGAGGCACCTGGATCTGGCGCTGAGTGATGCGGTTAAGAATCACAAAATTGTTAAGGCTGGAAGAGACTTTCATGATCATCAAGTCCAGCCGTCCACTCAGCGCTGCCGTGCAACCCCAAAACCACTAAACCACATCACCCAGCACTGCCACTGCAACTCCTGAACCAAAGGGTTGTTTAAGAGGCGTCTAGATCTGGTGCTGAGTGATGTGGTTTAGGGGTTGTAGTGGTAGTGCCGGATGGACGGCTGGACATGACGATCTTGGAGGTCTCCTTCCAACCCTGACCGTCCCGTCCCATTCCCTGAGGCCGGGCCCGGCGCGCCGTGAAGGACGGCGGGGGGGGCGAGCAGGAGGGGGCCTCTCCCCCCCTCCCTGAAGAGCGCGCGCGCGGTGCCGCAGCGCCGCCCGCCCCACAGCGCCCGCTCTGCGCACGCGCGTGGCACTGCGGCTGCGCGGCCGCAGCAGCGCGAGTCCCGTGTGCCCC
>VZRS01000339.1:87318-110668 GCA_013398055.1 Ifrita kowaldi | reverse complement strand
CGTCCCGGAGACCCCCCCTCCGTCCCGGTACCCCCGGGGGGGGGACACGGGGACCCCCCCGCCCGGGGGCAGCCACACGGCCCCCCACGCGTTGTGCCTGGAGGACCCGCACTGCTCCCCCCCGTGCCCCATCCCCGGTGCCCGCTTCCCCCCTCGCAGCTGCATGCCTGCAGGGCCGGCTCTGCCCGCGGCTGCCGCCGCCGCCCCGCGCCCCGCCGCTGTATCTCTGGCAAATAAAGACCCCGCTGAGGACAAACTGAGACAGCACCAGCGCCGCCTGCCCGGTCTCTCTGTGGGGCCGGGGGTCTGCCACGCCTGCCGGCAGCACGGGGCTGAGCGAGACGGGGGGGACTGGAAGCGACACCCGGGCAGCGGAACCCCGTGAGCGCTTGTCGCCGGGAGGGATCCCGGGTGCCATGGTCGGGCTCCGTGCGGCACGGCCCGGGCAGGGCGGGCGGGGGCCCGGGGGCGCGGCCCCCTCACGCCCACAGGCCCGGCCCCGCCCACACAGACCACGCCCCCAGCACCGCCCCACCCTTCCCCCGGAGCGGGAGCCTCTGAGGTCAGTTCCGGGGCAGGCCGGAAGCGGCGCGCTCGCGGGCGCGTTTAAACGGCGCAGGGCCGCACCCCTGCTCTGGCCCCGGGGCCGCGACCCTCCGGAATCCCCCCGTTAACCTCCGCTGACCGCCCGAACCCCTCCCGAGCTCCCCGGCCCCGCCATGCCCATCCGCGCCCACTGCACCATCTGCTCCGACTTCTTCGACAACGAGCGGGACGTGGCGGCCGTGCCTTGCGGGCACACCTTCCACCGGGCCTGGTGAGCGCCGGGGCGGGCGGGGGCTCAGGCCGGGCCGTGGGGTCTCAGCCTTCTGGGCGCCTTCTGTGGCTCCGCGCGAGGGCTCTGAGGAATTCACGCAGCTGCCGCAGCAGTCAGGGCTGTGCTGATTACGCGTTTGAACAGACTGTCCCAGGAGGTGGCGGAGTCGCCGTCCCTGGAAGTGTTTAAGGAAAGGCTGGACGTGGCACTTGACGCGGTGGTGATGGGTCATAGGTTGGACTCGATGATCTCAGGTGTTTTCCGACCTAATTGATTCTGTGGTTCTGTCACTGTGCTGCCTGCAGGCTCCCTTCTCCGGAAGAGTCAGTGTCACAGGGTGATGGGAGGGAGAGGTGTTGGATTATGGTGAAGCCTCCCTGGCAATTCCGTGCTTTTCTAGGACTGTGTTGCAAGTGTCTGTGTTGAAAGGAAATGGTTCTTCTGAGGAAATAAACTTTGTGTGGGGAGGGGGTGGGCATTTGCTTTCCTGGCTAACAAGCTTGGAGAGGGACCACGGGTGTGATTGTCACTTCTCACTCAGCAGTGCTGCTCGGGCCTGCTCTCTTTCAGCAGCCAGCAGAGCAGGAAGAGCTTCCAAAGGTAACCTGCCAGCTCCAAATCATTACGCTGCTCCCAAAATAAACCTTTGCAGTGTGATGTGATGGCTTGGTTGCAAAATGCATTAGTGGCTCTCCTGGGGAGCCCGGCAGGTTTGAATTCATCATCTCAGAGCAGAGCCCAGCCCGGTGCTCCTTGCTGTGCAGATCCATGTTCAGTGGCCCCCCTTGGAGCTGACCGGGCTGGGATCTCAGCTGTCACATCCTGATAGAGCAGCTCTTGTGCCACACCGTGTGCGGATCCGCTCGCTCCTGCGAAGCTGCGGCTGTTCAAAGCCTGTCTCCCAGAGAGATCTGAGCTCTGCGAAAGCTCTGCCCTGTTAAAGATAAGCTCACATGCTAAATTCAGCCAGGAATTGTCTTGGAGATGCGGGTGGAGCATGCGTGTGGAACACGGAGCTCCTGTCGGCCGCAGCGCTGGCCTGAAGGTTTGCGGTTCTGCTTTAGTGTGTGGCGAGGAGTCGCATCGTGATGTGTCCTGGGGAGCTGGGGGATGGCCCCTGGGAGCAGCACTCCAGGATTTTAAGGATTTACTGTATGTTTTCCTTTTCTTTCTCAGCCTCGTCCAGTGGTTTGACACTGCGCCGAGCCGGACGTGCCCGCAGTGCAGATGCCAGGTAAAGCCATCCGCTGTGCACGCCTGTGGCACGGTGCTCTGCAATGGCACCAAGGAGCTGTGGCTTGGGGTGATGCCAGAAAAAGGCTCATAGTAGAAAGCAGAGGGACTTTTTGTCACTCGGGACTCTCCAGAGGCTGAAAGGATGAACTCCTCCACAGCCGTTCTGGTTGCAGTGGGCTGAGGGTGCCCTGCCGCTGTCTGCACTGCAGCTCCTTTAGAAAGGGGCTCTGGGTTTCCACAGCTTTTACTCAGGCTGGGTAAGTACTGGCATGATGACAGAAGGGGCTGCAGAGGCTTAACAGGGACACCTGACTTGTGTTTCTGGCGTGCCCAGCCCATCGCTGTCAGGTGAACAGCCCGTTCTGCTGCACGTGGGCCTTGCAACCCCTCCTGGCTCTGCAGCACTCGACCCTCCCTTGAGAAAAGCAATGGCTGGGGAGGGAGGGAGGGAAGGATGTGCTCTGCTTCTGAGATAGGAAGCTGAGGCTTGGGTTTCCATTGGCTTAACTGGGACCTGAACTTCTTTGAAGTCCCTTGTGTCACCAGCCTTAATGCCGCCAGTAGGTCTTGGCAGGTAGCGGCTGCAGGAGATGTTTCTTCGCTCTCAGATGTGAATTTTTAGCCAGATGCTTCTTGGGCTTATTCTGTGTTCGTGCTTCTTTCCTCCTCTCAAGGTCTTGGCCCTTGTTCCTTCCCTGACTTGTTGATTCCCTCTGTTCTTCTCTGCCTCTTACATCTCTGAGTTACCATGGAGTTATCGCGAAATAACATCTTATGTGGCAGTAACCATGCAATTAGCTGGTGTCATGACTGTATATAATACTTAAAACACAAAGCTGTAACTGCATGGGGGAGGTGTGGAGAGCTATCAAATTCAATTACAGCACCTTCTGCCTGCAGAAAGCAGCACGTACTTCTGTCTTAGGATTTGGCATCATGTTAGCTCAGCATCAGCTGCTTGGGCCTGAGCTGCCAGAGAACAGACTGCGTTTGATTCAGAAATGTCTGAGTCTTTCTGCTGCAGCTCAGGAGCTTGGCTGGAGTCACACTCCCAGAAACTGAGTGGGGGGTCTGCTGCTGTGCTGTTGAGCCAAAGCAGAGCATCGCCACTAATGGTGTCAAACACGTGATCTGATTTGCCTTTCATGGCCTTGTCACAAGACTGTACCTTCTCCCCCTCCATCTGTCTTCCATATCCGTTGTTTCCATATTTGTGCCCATCAAACTCTTCTGTCTCCTGTGTTTAGGTCAGCAAAAGACACATCATCAATAAGCTGTTTTTTGATGTTACCCTGGAGGAGCAAGCAGCACCGGATGCTGAGACCTTGCAGGTAACTTGACTGGAGGATTCTTTCCTCATGTGATGCTTCAGCCTCCTGGAAGTGTGGCCTGGCCTGCTGGTCCTCTGCCAGCAGGTGCTTCCCAAACTGGAGCTTGTTGCGCTCATGTTTCTGACCTGAAGCACATCAGTCTCTGTGGTGATTTAGCATTCCCCCTGACCAAATCCCATGTGGTGACTCAAGGAGCCTCCTCTACTTCCTGCTCTTCCTTCTACTTCTCACTTTACCTGGAAAGCTCCTGAAGCAGCATCACATCAGACTGTCGTTCCTCTCTTGGGAATGAGGGTACAGAGCTGTTCCCGAAGGCAGGAGAAGGGAAATCCCAGATGCAGCGAGTTGCTGCTGGTATCTGTGGCTCGGTTGCTTGTGAGCCCTGCTAACCCCTCTGGAAAGAAGGGGCCGCTGGAGGAAGTGCCCCCTCCTCCCTTCTGTGCAGGGAGGTTGTTTGTGCAGATTGAAGGATGTGGGGCAGTGTGATGATAAAGTCATGATTCCTCAAGAGATATTAGGAAAGGGACTGCTTGAAGCCGCACCAGCAGCGGTGAACAATGGGAAGGCTGGGTCCTGGATCTCAGCTGGAGCTGGGATGCTGGGTGGTGCGCCCCAAGTGCCACCTTTGGGTGCAGAGAGTTGGGGGTGAGTAGGGATAAACACAGAGTGGCTGTTCCATGTTCTCCTTTGTGTAGTGTGGATGAAACATGGCTCTTTCTGTCTTGGAATCATCTGTTCCAAAAAAAGGGTGGCCGGTTGACCTTGGTATAACAGGATGCTTGTACCCTCTTGTGTTTAGAAGCAGCATGTGCAGCAATTACCATAATTAACAGTTGCCATGACAATTCTATATGTACTTCGTATGTCTTTAAAATAAAGCCAGCCAGACTAGAATGTCAGTAGCACTGTCTTTCTCCAAGACTGCCAATGACAAAACCAAAGGCCAAAGTGTGCTGAGGAATGGAGGAGCATCTCCAGGCACTGGGAGCCACGTGCCCTCGCAGCTGATAAACATTTCCTATCGAGATCCGCTCTCATGAGTGTAATGAGACGAGTGACTCGGAAATGGGTTGCCTGGAGAGAATCGCCCTAGAAAATCTTCCTGTTCCCTCTCACCCCCGCCCCAGGATCCAAAATGGGTTCCCCCAGCCTTCTGCTCCAGGCAGGCTCTGCAGAGCTGCTCCCTTGCTCAAGAGCATGACTGTGGAGCTGCTCCTGCACAGCAAGCTTAATGGTAATTCCTCCTGCTCTTATAAATCTTGTGTGTGTCTGTCAGAGCAACATCTAGCCCCAGTGTACAGCCTGCTTAATGAGGGCACTGAGGTCACCAGCAGAAAGAACCAAATACTTCTCTGGGTAAATCAGCATCATTAGCTTGTGTGGGTATTCACTGCTGTGTGCTCTGGTACAGGTTGCTGCTGCATTTGTCACCAGTTTCATGTGGTGTGCTGCCTCGTTTTTGGAGGACATGGAGTACCTTAAGAGTACAGATGCCTTGTTCACAATGGGTGAAGGACTAATTTCTGTCTAGATGGGAGGTCTGTCTGTGATGGAGTGTCTGATTCTGGCCAGGCAGTAGTTCAAAGCAAGTATATGGTGGGCCAAACCCAGGCTCTTCAGAGGATGAGATAAGAATTGCTGGCATCCTCAGCCAGAAGCAATTTCACCTGAAAAAAAAATTAAAAATCCAAGGTTTGTGATGAACCACTGCCTCCAAGAGCCTGGGCATAGAGTGGTGTTCATCTCTGTCATCAACTGGCGCTGTATCTGTGCAGCCCACAGCTGTCCTGGAATGAGCATTTGGCCTCCTGCCATGGAAAGGATGTGCTAGAAAAGAAAAGTGTGTAGCTGTGGTCTGCTTGTCATCTTGGGGAGGCAAGCTTGGGATTCTCTTCTGAGAACCAGTGTTTGGTACCCAGTGAAGTGGTTGGAAGAGCTCCCTCATGATCTGAAACCCCTTCCTGTTGTTGCAGAATTAGCCACGTTGTCTTTTGAACAGTAATTGTCTTTGTTGCTGTTCCTCACTCTTGCTGCTACTCTGAAATGTTTACAGTCAAAGGAATGCTGGGGCTGTTTTGCTTTCCACCCCCAGGCTAAAACTTCAACGGAAACACCAGAGGGAATCTGGATCTCTCCAGCAGCTGCAGACCACAGGCTCAATGTCCAAGCATTTATTTCATTACTGAACCCTGGTTTAACCTATATTGATTTTAAAGATGGTCCTTAGTGAGCAGAACAGTCTCCATGTGGCTGTTCCCAGAGCAGGAAAAGGGTGAGTTTTGCGGTGTAACACCTCAGTGAGTCTGTCAAGAGCTGCTTGTGATCTGGGGAGTGGAGAGTTCTTCTTCCAAAGGAGATTTCAGCTTGGTGAAGAGGAGGTGGGGGAGGATTCCTGCCTGTAAACCTGCTGGGGAAGGTAGAAGCCTTGGAGGACAGCTGTCTGTTTGTGGTCAGGATATACTCGTTTGATCTTGCGAAAATGTGGTCTCGTAACTCAGCCTGGCAGAGAGAGGAGAGCTCTCAGAGGAGAGAAAATTGGGAGCAGCTTTTAGGAGCTGTGGTGGAGGATGAGGGATTTCAGATTAAGTTGATGAATGAGGTGATGTTACATAGCTGCCCGCAGTAGCCCAGGATTTCTTTGCTATCATGATAATTAGCACATCTTGTGAGCTCACTAATCGTTCCTGAATAGGACTCTGAGGAAGCTACTTCAGAATAGTTCCTGCAGCAGAGTTAATTCCACATTAGCCCTCCAGCAGTTGTGCCCCTTGGGGCAAATCCCAGTCAGCTCTTCGAGGCTTTGCATTAAGTCCCTTCTGCTTACCAAGCTTTACATCCCACATTCTCTTTCCTGCCTTTATTGTCACTAGCAGAGCCTCGATCCGGTCCCATCAGAGCCGTGGTCACTGCTGGTGCTATTCTCGGCTCAGATTTGCATGTAGCATTCTGGGTTGCACAGATTTGTGTGCCTGTGTTGACATTTTATTGTGGTTTTATTCCACTGCAGTTCCTGCCTGACTTGTTATGTGCTTTCCTCTGCAGTTCTCTAACACAGCTTTTTAAGTCATCTTCTGTTGACTCTTTGCTGCATATATTTATCTCTCTGGCTTTTATTTTAAATATACATATAGATATATAGATATAAATAGCCTCTCTTTTTAACCTCTCTGCATTTCCTTTGGCTATTTGCCAGTGTTAAGTTATATTACTTCATTATCTCTAATTTAAACTACAGGGCATTTGCTGCCTCTTTCTGATCCTTGGTGAAGGCATTAGAAATATTTGATGTTTCTCAGACCCTTGTGGTACCCAGGAGATGTTGTGCACTCTCAGTTTGGTGTGTTATGGATTGGTTTCTCAGTGATCTGTTTCCAGCCATTCGATTGAGCTGTTAGCTCATATCAGCAACCCAAACTGCAGTGACTTCAGTGTCTGTCAGCATGTCTGAGTGCATGCTTGGTTACCTTTTCAGATGTTTGGATGTGCCCTCCTGTCTCCCACCTGCATCTGATTAAAGTTCACTTCAGTTTAAAGAGCTCTCAGTAATCCAGTTAGTCTGGCAGCATCCCTGCCTTATTGCCTTGTTTAGGTAAAACATTATAAAAATTGTTCTTGCCTGACTTCCTGTGTTTCCCTGAGAGCCTTCCAAAATTATTCAGCTAAAACAGGATGACTGACAGTGTGAGAAACACAAGGTTGACAAGGCTAAGATGAAGCTGCGATCCTCTCCTCTCCCCTTGAAGAATGCCAGTTGGAGGTGCTCTTTCTGTTCCCTGTGATAATCTGGGCTTGTAGCTCCGTGCTTGTTGTTTCCCTGTTCTCTCCTTAGTACCTGCCTGGTCCAAACGTCGCACTGAGAAACCTCTTGGGTCTTTTTAGGATCTGGTGAAAGCATCTCTGCAGGGCGTTTCCTAATGGGTTTCTCTGTGTTGTGTTTCAGAATGAACTGGACAAGGTGAAGGCCCAGCTCTCCTTGAAAGGTGAGTTCCAGCTGTTTGCAGGGGATTGGCAACCCACAATCAGCAGGTCCTGGGCTCTACCTGTGCCAGGTGGCTTGCCCAGGTGTGGGGAACCTCTGTGCAGAGGCCACCCCTCTCTGAAGCTGAGGGCATGGTTCAGACTGCAAACTGTTTTGCTAGAGCAACTTCTTCAGAGCTTTTTCTGAGGTGAGAACACCTAAAGCTGTGCAAAGCTTATATGACAGCCTGAGTCCACAGCCTGGCCCAGGTCTGCTGTAACTCGGGAACTCACTGTGAGTTTAAACAAGAAGATACAATTTTTTTGCCCCCTTCCTAATCACAAGGTTACAGAATTTCAACACAGCTCTATCCGAGCAGGCTTGAAAGCAAAAGCCTTGGTTTGCTTGCTGGGAAACTCACAGCTGCATATGGCAAAGGCTCATTCCCTCCAACAGATGAGAGAGAGGGTGAAAGTGGTGTCCAAAAGCAGCAGTGGGAAGGCTTTGGGTTTGTTTGGCTGTTGCAGTGCCACATGTGTCGCGCGAAGAGCAGACGGAGTTCAGTGTGTGCGCACTTCCATCTTCCCATCTTTAATTTTAGAGGATGTTTGAGGGAGGCAGGAAAAGCAAAAGCCCTGGAGACTTGTCGATGGGTTTTAAGCATCGTCTGTAGGCAGCCTGTCATCAGAACATGAGTCATGAGCAGCAAAAGGAAAATGTCAGTCTAAGTGACAGAAATCCTAAAACATGCTAGCAGAAGGAGAAAAAAAATGTTTAAAGAATGCTGGGGGCTCACCCACGCCCCGAGAGTTGTCTTTCCTCTGCGTTCCCTGCATGCACGAGACAGACATGAATAGCCAGTAGATTGAGGATTCAGTCCTTAGCCTGAGAGCAGAATTGGATGGTCTGCACGTCTCTATTCTGAGGCCTGTTCTCCTGCCAGCTTGGTTGAGTTTAGTGACTTGGTAGAGAGCCAGATCTTCTGGGGAAGGTGGCTGGGATTCTTGCTAGGATATTATCCAAGAAAAACTGCTTGAAGGCCCTGCTAATCTTCTCGGCTTCTGGTGAGTAGAGGTTGGATTTGACATTCCCTGTCCCATTCTCTTTTCATATTGGAAATGCGAAGCTCCTTCCCACCTCTTGCCTCCTTTGCTGTGGGTACTCTGCTCTCTGCTGGTTCCTGTGTATAAGTTCTCCACGTGAAGCTGTGCTCTGCTGTGTGCGCTGCTGAGGAGCTGTGGAGCTGCCAGGCTCTGATCAGCCTGCAAATGGCTCGAGAGGTGCTGAGCTCCGAGCAGACCCAGCAGGCTCTGTGGGAGGCACTCTGAATGAGTTGAAAACTCATTCCTGCAGCACGGAGGGGTTTGATTCCTGCCATCTGCCTCTGGGCAGCTGGGAACGGAGGAGGGGGAAGCCCTAACTCTTTTGGTGGGTGTGGAGTCCCTGCAAATGCAAGGGAGCATCTCCAGGCACTGCTGCTGGTGAGAAGGGGTTATTCAGATCAATGGAGAAGCCACCCGCGTGCTTCTGCTGGAACACGTTCCTCTCTTGTTCCTCGGTCCCACATGGCTCTTTTACTCCCTGATTGAACAGTGAAGCTTCACTGCAGGTCATGCTTCCACAGGATGTGGAGGCAGAATTTGAAACTGGATGACTTGCAAGGAGAACAAGCTTTTTGGAAAGGCTTTCTTTGGCTCTCTACTATTGCCAGGCTGGAGCCACAGGTGATTTTAGCAAAGACTGAAGATGCTGAGCTGAAGATTTTACCCTGCTCTCAGCAGGGTTAGGCAGAGGGGTTCCTGCTTTCCCTCATTACCCAACTGCTTTGAGCTTTTCAGTGATGCTCGCTGTTCCCTGCATAGGTCTGGCAGCTCCTGATGGTGGTTGTTGCTTTCTGAGCTGTTCTTCCCTTGTCTCCACAAAACAGATTGAAATCTGGTGGTGTTTTCCACCACCTTCTCTCTGGTGGTCAGAGGCATGTGCTTTGCTCCTGGATTGCCAAGGGGAGGGGCAGCAGGACTCAAAAGGTTTTGTGACCTGCAAAAAGTGGGCACTTGGGGAATCTGCTTAAGCTGTCATGTGTCCTACGGTGTCCCAGTGTCACTGCCTCCTGCCCTTTGATGTAGGTGCTGTGGTTGTGATGTGAGGGCACTTGCAGCAGCTTGGTGGACCACTTCAATGGCCCCCAAAGCGGTTCCTGACGCACAAGGTTCCATGTGGAGAGGATGGATGCAAATCTCTGTTCTCCAGCTCTATGACAGCTTGGTGTAACTCGAGAGGAATTATTTCCTTGTGCAAGCCTGGCTTTGAGAAAATGCAAGAGTTAAGATACATCATCTTAATGCTAGCAGGGCTGGCACTGGAAAGCTATTAAAGGGAATTTTTTATCTTTAGTAAAGAAATCTTGAAGCCTGCTGGCACTGAGAGAAGCAATTGCTCAGTACAGACCCTGGTGCAGACAGCACTTAGAGAAATGGCTCTCTCCAGGAATGGCCAAATCCTGGCAGCCTGAAGCTGAGCCTGCAAGCAGTCTGTGTGCTTCTGCTGCTGTGGTGCAGCTGGAGTCTGGGTTACCAGGCCATGACCTTTTTCTTTCTTCTTTTCCAGAGAAAGAAAAGAGGGAATGCCAGGCTGTTGTGGACGGGCTGAGAGACACTCTGGATGTGCGCAATGCCACGATAGAGTCGCTCCAGAAGGTGGTGGGAGAGACAGAGATGCTGTGCTCCTCTCTCAAGGTACCCTTCCTGTCCCCAGCAGGACTAACCATCATGCAGTCAGTGTTAATTCTGTTGAATATCTCTTCAGATCCTGCTCATAAAGAGATTGTGCTGGTGGGATTTTGGGTCTGGTGCCTGGGTTTTCATTTTGGTTTGATTAATTGAAGCAAGTGCTGTTACTGGACTCGAGGTCCTGTTTGTGCTCTGCCTGAGGTGATTCAGAGGCATAAAAAGCCTACAGGCCTGTGGTTTGTGTACAGGTGCTCAAGGCAGAGGTGTCCCTGGTGAGGGAGAAATGCCAGCCCAGCCTGAGGAATGTGGCTGAGCCTCGCTAATGAAGTGCCAGTGCTGGTCATAAAGGTGGTAGCAGGAATCTAGTGTGGGAACAAGCCCCAGCACCCCGTTGCTGAAACACTGACTCCCTGAGGTAGAATGTTCTTCTGAAATGGGTTTAGGCCAAGCGGGATTCAAGGAAAATTAGTTTCTTACTTTGATTGGGGGAGAAATCAAACTGAAAAATATGGAGGGGGAGTTGCAGGCTTCAGCTGAGTGGGATCTGATCCAGCTAACTCTCCTGTCTCTGTTCTGTTGCCAGGGCTTTGCCTCAGTTAGGTTAGTAATGTTGTGAAGTCCAGGGATCAAATATTCCTGTTGTGTTTCAGCATGCAGTGACTCAGTGTGTAGTCATGTACCGTGCGTAAACAGCAAGAGGAAGAGGGTAAGAGCAGGAGCAGCTTTGTTGGGATGTCTTGGAGCAGCTTTGCCTTGGTGCTGGGCTGGGCTGGGCAGTCTGTGCTGTGTGAAGGTGATGTGCCTGTCTCAGGAAGGTGGGGTGCAGGCTGAAAGGTGGGGTAGGTGTCAACTGCGCTTCCCAAGCGCTCTGACCCAGTATCCTGAACTGCATCGTGTTTCTTCACCTGCGAGACCAAGTGGCCTGGAGAGAGCTGAGATGTGTCGTGGTGCTGTCTTGCTGTATGCCACCTGCAGCTGGGCTCTTTTGGCAGGAAGCGTCTGGGAGGTCTGCCTGACATTAGGACAGAGTAAGGAATTAATGCTGTGAGCCAGCACAACTGCTTTTGCCCAGCCATGGGATTATATCCAATCTGCCTGCATGTAAAGGCAGGCTGGATCTTGGCCATGCCATAGGTGCTGGTGTGATCCTGGATAGGTCAGTGGCAGGGTGCTTCTGATGCCCCCTACTTCAGCAGAAATAATTGTGACACTGGAAGCTGGTACTTGCTGCTCAACTCAGCATCTCAGTGCTTGGTTTTCCTGCCTTGACACCTCTGGAGGAGGCTCTGTGCTTATCTTCCCTGTTGCAAAACCCTCTCTGTATGCTTAAGTCCCTTTAATGAAAGCTGGGCAGGGCAGAAGGATTAGGGACCCGGAGGTATCTTTTCTGTGGTGTATGGCGTTTCCCAGCTGAATGCCAAGCGCTGTCTTAAACTGCATCATTAAAGATTAAAGCACTAAACTTCTGCAGTGAAAATGCAGGCTTAACTCGCTGTGACGCAGGTTAAGGCTGTGAGCCGGTCCCATCTTCTGCTGCCACTGTCAGTTTGCTGCTGTTTCAGGCTGGCTGAAGCTGGGAACTCTGCTCTGACCAGGCACAAAACACTGCTGTGGGGATCTGAAGTGTTGAGAGTTCTGGTTAGGGGAAAGCCAAAGACAAGCTCTGGTTAAGCAAGAGTAACACGTGAGCCTGCAACACTGTCCCTCCTCAACTTCCCAGTGGTTTCACAGCTGTTTGGTTTTTGTGGCAGGAAGTGGATAAAATCCCTAAACTTCTGTGTGGGAAGGAGCTTTATAAGGCAATGGTCTTTCACCACGCCTCTCCCCGGAATCAGCACTGTGCTGAAACCAGAGTTTTTCAAAGTTGCTGTGCAAGGTGCCCAGGCACACACAAACCTAGACAGCACAGATGCATTGGAATGGTGCTAATTCCGCTCTCCCCATCCTCTGCCACACTGCTGATGTGTGCTTTTCCAGCTCAGCTGAAATTCTGTGTTACTGCTGTAACAGAGTAGGTGATGGAGAGGTGATGGCTGCAATAGGCTGGCAGCAGGTGAGAGAAGTGCCCAGGTGGGGGTCTGGTTTTGCTGAGGTCTCCCAGAAGAGACCCACTCATTCCTATTTGTGCTCAAAGCAGCTCGTGGCAAGGAGAGTTGGGAGGCTGAAGCAAACAGCTGTGCACAGAGGGGAAGGCGACAGCAAGGTTTGCTTGCTGTGGATTCCTTTGCTTTTGAAAAACAAATTGTCACTGCTGCATACAGGGCACTGTGCAGCCCCTCCAGTGCTCCCAGCAGAGAGGGGCTATGACATGGTTTCAGCTCTGGCCTTGCCTTGTGATTAGCTGAGACTCTGCTGTGCCCATGGAGAGCAGAGCTGGGGGTACAGTGGGAGGGAGCTCAACTCTCCATAATCCCGGGCTGCCGAGGTGGTGATAGCATTTAGAGCCGAGGTATGCTCCCAACTGCCTGCAGTGCGCATAAGCCAGGATGTTTCTCCAACAATCCCTGGAGCCTTACTAACGGTCTGTGTGTGCTTGCTTCCCTGCAGAAGCAGATGAAATTCCTGGAGCAGCAGCAGGAGGATAACAGAAGTTCAAAGGAGGAGGCTCGCCGGCTGCGAAACAAGCTGAGAACCATGGAGCGGTGAGATCCGGGATGCTCCCTGGGCCTTGCAGGCTGGGCTGCACACCTCTGCCCTTTTTGGGGAGGGCAGGAGGGGTCCTGCTGGGCCTGCTGCAACACTCACCTCTGTGCTGAATCACCTTACCTGTAAGGCTGGCAGCGGCTGCCCTTGCCTGCCTGCGCTCTGGCCCCTGCTATGTTTCCAGACAGCTGCTCTCATTAAAGAGCAGCAAGGCAGGGTACTGGCCTCATCTCTAGTGCACTGAGCATGGCTATGTGCCATTTCTGTTATCAGAGGATGCTGGGACAGAATGCCAGCCCAGGAACACAGTCAGCCACAGGGCTGTAGGGACCAAGAGCTGGGCATCAGTTCCATGGCAGTATGTGTGTACAGCTGCCCCTTCTCTAGTCCAAGTAGGGCTGCTTTTCCCTAGTGAAAAACCCTGCTTGGGGTGAGGCAGCTGTGTCTCTTCTCCCGTGGCACCCAGAGTGCCTGCAGCAGAAGCTCAGGCTGCACTAGGTCCTTGAGGGGGAAGCAGGGCTTTTGTCTCTTTCCCAGGTCTGTTTGTGATTCATGAGCTGAGGGTATGTTTTTGTTTGTGGGTTTTTTTGTGCAGGATCGAGCTGTTGCTTCAGAGCCAGCGCCCGGAAGTGGAGGAGATGATCAGAGAGATGGGAGTTGGGCAGGCAGCGGTGGAGCAGCTCGCAATCTACTGTGTCTCCCTCAAAAAGTAGGTGCTGCAGGCTTGGCACAGCTGGCTGGTGCTGTCCTGGGGGTGCCCAGGGAGAACCCTCTGCTGAGTATCGACAGGCACACAGGCTCTGCGGGGCTCTCGCCACCTCTTAGGGCTTCCACTGGGTTTTGACTGACAGATCCTGGGGACCTAGTTTGGAGCCTGTCACACTGAACTGTTCCTCTTGTCACTGTAGTGACATGTGTGTCACCATGGGAACTGTCTCCAGAGTTGTCAGTGCACCTATGAAGTGATGATGATTATTCCCTCCGCTTTCCTCTCACGCCCGGGGGAAAGCGAGCGGATGCGGAGCTCTGGGTTGTGCCCTCTGCAGCACTGCACTGTGCAGCTGTGGCCTCTGGCATGCTCTGGCAAAGCGAGCCTGCACTGCTGCCCTGCCCTACCTGGATATCCATCTGGTCCTGCTGGGAAAAAACACAGCATTTTTTGTGTCTGTTCTGATGGCAGCTGAATAACTGCAGCTTTGGTACAAAGCTGTAATGAGGCAAGTGTCCCTGTGGTGTAATTGGGAGTGAATGTGCATGGCCAGTAGTGTGAAGTCTCTGAAAAGTCACTTAAAGCAAAGTCCCCTGTTTGCTGCCAGCATGGAGGTGGTGCTCTGTTGTCTGTCTTTTTCACTGGCTACTGAAATGTCTCTGCTTCCCGTTTTGCTGGTGGAATCAGGCATGGTATCCTGTGCAGGTTTTTTTCTCCCCCGTGGTGTAATGCAATGTGTGACACAGTGTTGGTACACTTGTCTCTGTTCTTTAAAGGGCTTTATGTCTCCTGGGTTTTCTCTGGTAGCTCTGCAGGTCCAGAGCTTCAATTTAAGGGTCTTGGCTTGTCTCTGAGCAGTTCTGGCTCAACTGTCTTACAAGCAGTGTGCCTCTTTGGGTCTCTTTGCAGGGAATACGAGAACTTGAAGGAGGCTCGGAAGATCTCTGGTGAGATGACAGAGAAGCTGAAGAAGGAGCTGTTTTCTGTCAATAACAAGGTAAAGGGAGAGTGTGAGTTGCCAGGGTGACATCTGGTCCATAGATCCCTGTCCCTAACTGAGGCCTAAGGCCTCTGCAGTGACCCCCTCCCACGCTGGTCAGTACAGGTGTGCGGAAGGGTCAGGCTGGGGTTTCTGGGTCAGGATGTGACGTGGTGAGTGAGCAGCTCGTGGGCTGTTGTCAGGAGGGTGTTCTCTGGGGACAGTGCTGGGGCAGCATGTGCAGAGCCAGCCAGAGTTTGGCAGGGAGCCTGTGCTGGAAGGCCAGCAGCACACAGGTGCTCTGCTGCTCCCACTGGGTTCTGGAAGTAGCAATTCCTTCATCTGGCCATACTGCTGAGCACTCAGCTGCCAGCTCCTCCTGCTGCAGAGCTGGGCCCCAAGGAAGTGGGAAGGGGTTTGGAGCGAGTATCAGTTGAGCAAGGCTTAGTCCTGGCTTGGCACAAACAGTTACACCCAGCTTTGTGCCTTCAGCCAACTGAACTGGGCCAGGGCTCCCACTTCATGCTGTGCCTAGGCAGGAGAGGTTCCCAAAGCACAGCGAGGACATGCAGGTGGCCCTGCACAGAGCCTGCCTGGGCTGGTGCAGAACTTGGGGATGCTGACATGCCTCTGCTGCTGTGCTCCCCCTGCTCCAGGCCTGGCTGGGGTCTGTTAGCTCAGGTCAGGCAGGACTCTCTTTGTCTATTCTGGTAGCACACCCCTGTGAAAAGTATGTGTGTGTTCCCTGGGGCATCCCCGTGTCTAAGCCAACAAAGTGAGAAGTTGTGGGTGGATTTGGCCTACTTTTGTTACTCAGCAATAGCTGTTGTCCCCTCAAATGGAGAAGGTTTTCACATTGCTGTGCTGTGCTCCCCAGAGGAGTTAACCCCTACACAAGGTGGTGCTGCTGGAATTGGACTGCTCCTGGCTGAGTCAGACCCAAGCTGTGATGGCCAGTGTGGATCAGGAGGACGCGAGTCAGTGCACAGGGGGCTCCAGGCTTGGCTGACAGAGAGCTGACTGTACCCACAGTCCGTGAGCTGGCCCAGACTCCTGGACCCACAAAAGTGTCTGAAGTGGTAGCAGTCCACTTCCTGACCCCTGCTCCTGGCATGCTTCCCTGTTGAATCAGGCTTGTCCATGTGCCAGCACTGCTGATGGACAGCCATCCTCCAGCCTGTGGCTTGTAATTCCTGTGCTCTGGTGTGTCCAAAGTCCTGCAGTAATTCAGAACGCAGCCACCAAGTGTTAGAGCAGGGAAAAATTGTTGCCGTCAAGCATAAATGCTGGGCAAGCAGCCCTGGAGATCCCTCTGCAGGCAGCTTGTGGAATTGGGTAGGGATTGGACTGTGCTGATACAGGAGAGATTGGTCAGACTGACACAGGAAAACGGAGCCCTTAAACAGGGGGAGTAGCATGTGGTGCAGAGCACGCTGCTCTCACAGGGCTCTGCAGTGCCCCTTACCCAGGTGTTGTGACCCACACTCTGTTGTGTTCTGCAGCTGCAGAAAACGACTTCAGAGTTGGAGAAGACAAAGGAGGAGTTAAAAAGCACACAGAAAGATCTGAAGAATGCAGACAAGGAGATCTTGGTGAGAATATCATTCCTCATGGCCTGCTGCCAGTTACTGCAGACTGGTCTGCAGCTGCAAAGGCAGGAGTTATGCTGGCTTTTGCTCAGTGACTAAGTTTCCCAGCCTACCTCTGAGTTCCACCTGATGCTGATTTATGGCAAAGGGGCAAAGTATCTACTGCTAAACCTTTCCTTATCTCACTGTCTGCTTTTCCTTTTCCCTCCAGAGTTTGAAGAAGAAGATAGACATCCTGCAGGATACTCTGAAGGTCCCCTCTGCAACCAGGGAAACACTCAGTCGGCTAGTCTTTGAAAGGTTAGTAAGCTGCATCCTCAGATACAGTACTGGCATGGAGGTGACAGCTCCAAAGCAAGAGTTTGACTGTCTGAGAAAGCAGTACTAGTCTGGCAGGTGTTGCAGAAGTATGGCTGGTTTGTTCCTTGTGTCCTTTTCCTTGTGGCTGACAAGATGATGTCACACACATAGAAAAAGGCTGTGTCTTGGAGGGTTTGGGTCAGGAGGGGATGGAGGAATGGCCTGGGTTTTGAAAAAGTCTTTGTCACTGTGTCCTGCCTGGGAAACACCCCCAAAGCTGCTCTTCTCATTGCTTTAGAGCTGGCCTTGTGATGAGAGTGCCCTGGTGTAGGGGGACCAAAGATCTTAGCTAGGCAGAGGAATCTAGCCTGAAAAATGACAGCTCCTTTTATCCAGCCTTTCTTGAGGAGCCTATGCCGTTACCCCCCAGTAGAGCAAGCTGGGTTGTGTTCATAGAGCAGCAGTGTGCCAGTGTGATTCCTGGGCTCTGGGTGCTGCTATCACAGTGCTCATTATTTGAAGGGGGAGCAGTAATTTGGGACGCTGAATTTAAACTCTGGCGTTCAGATTATCGTTTCTTTGACATGTAAGCAGAACAGGGCTCTGCTCCTGGTGCCACTGCTGTCTGAGCACTCAACATCCTGGGGTGCAGCTCTGCCTTCCCCTGGGTGGCAGGTGGTGGCTCAGTGACCGATGCTTTTCTTGGCCTTGCAGCCCTGTTCCCATGGAACTGCAGCATCCGAAGCTCCACCGCCCGTCCCACAGCGATGAGATCAATCTAGATGCTACTTATGATGTGGACACCCCTGAACACCAGCCCTGCACACCCCCCTTCGGCACTACAAAAAGGCAGAAGCTGGATAAAAAGCCGTGAGTTTTCCCTCCTCTTTCTGCTTCTAAAGGAGATCAAAGTCTCAATGCCTTGGAAGTTGCTGAGTGAGATCAGATAGCTCTCCAGCTGCCTGATGGCGTGCTGCAAGCTTTGTCGTCATTTGCTTGGCCTTGTCTGTCCTTGCCAGCTCCACTTGAACAATAAATCTCTGCTGATTTGCTCCTTGGGCTCCTTACAGGCCTCCTGTTGTAAATCTGGCGAAGAAAGTTCTGAAGGAAACCATGGAGGTAAAGGATTAATCTTGGTTTTTCTGTGTTGCCTCTTTGATTCTGCTGTTAATAAGCTTGGGATAAAGAATCTATTTTCTCCCTCGTGGCCATAGACCGGCCCATCTATAGAACCAGTCTGTGCTTCAAAGTGTTTTCCTTGATGGTCTCTTAGAAAAAACACTGTTGCTGCCTCAGGCCTCCTGGAACTGGGCAGGAGAAGGGAGGGTGGGGGCCCATGTGCTTCTTGCTGATAATTCTGCCCCAGATGTGCTTCACAAACACCACCTGGAGCTGACCACAAGGGCTGTGGGGTCAGCTGAGGTGGCTGTTCTCCCAGCCTTGCTGGGGGCAGTGTCCTGCCTCCTGGGCACTGTTCCACATAAGCCCCAGTGGGAGGTTGGAAGCTGCTGGTTTTCAGCCTGATATGCGGAATGGCAGTAACCATTACCTTAAATATGTCTGTGTTATTAGTGCTGCCTGTATGTGGACTCCATTCAGCAGATTGTGCTGGTTAAAGGGCTTTTCTTGTTATTTTGTGGGACAGAACAGGGCAGCTGATCTGGAGGATGATGCTCTTAAAGGACTCTTGCCAGCATACATCAGGAACTCTGTTCTCTCCAAGAAGCCATCTTCAGGCAGTTTGCGGGGTCCCCACAAGAACATGGGCTCTGTAAGTGTGACTGTCCAGTTCAGTTGGTGAGTGTGCCCAGGGCTGGCACTGCCACCTCTGTCCTGAACTGACCCTGCAAGAGGAAGCGAACGAGGCTTTTACCTTGCCACATACAGTGTGTGGAAAATAAATCTCAGAGCACAACCTGGCTACTTCCCAGTCCTGCAGAGCTCCAGGGATGACAGATGCTCATTCCCTTCCTGGCAGCAGACTAAGTGGCTCTCAATGTCCTATTCTCCACCTCCTTGGAGCTTAGGGTGTTCTCCTTGTATTCCTCCGTCCCAGTGACAAAATCCTAAGCCTTGCTCGGCTTGTCTCAAAAAATGCCCAATATTCCCAAACTTTATTATACCCATGAGTCTGTCTTTTTCCAAAAGTGAGGGCTTAGCACAAGTACTGAGTGTTTCCAAGTGCCTTTAACCCCTCTTCAGAATTTGTGGTCTGCAAGACTCCCCCTTCCCCATAACCAGCTTGAGGAGAGGTAGCCAAGGCTCTGTGTGCTGCTCCAGGCTCATTTGTTTTTCTCTCCTAGGTGAGGATGGGCTACGATGGCATGGGAGGCAGGACGAAGTTCATCGAGCCAGTATCCTTTCCTGGAGCTTATGTGGCAGTACTGGTGCTGTGGGCACCTCATATCTGTTCCTCCTCTTTAGTCTTAGTCAACAAAAAATGGACTTGTGATCCTCAAGAAATGATCTGATTTCTCTCTGAACAAATCAGCAAAGGCGTCAAGGACCTGAACTTGCTGAGAGCACTTGTGGCTGGTTCAGAGGAGCACATCAGCTAGAAATCAGTGCAATTTGCAGGGACTGCCTGTGCCCTTGAGATCTTACAGCAGCAGTGTAGCACAGCCTCTTACTGGCTGTGTGCCTGCCAGCCCGTGCAGCCGGAGCCCTCATTCCTGCGGGATGCTGCTGCTCCGCTGTGGTGAGGCGTGGCTGGGCTGAGCTCACCCCGTGGGCGTGGAGCTGCTCCTGCCTTGGGATTGCTCTCCCATGAGAGGCTGCAGGCTCTGGCTGCTCTGCCTTTACCTGCACAGTGTCCTGGCTCAGGAGGTCTTGCAGTTCGAATTGATACGCTGTTCAAATGCTGTTTTGTGTGCAAGGGGATAGCATAGAATCATTAATGTTGGAAAAGAGCTCTAAGATCAGAGTCCAGCCATTAACCCGGCATTGCCAAGCCCACCACTAACCCATGTCCCTAACCACCACATCTACATGTTTTTTGAACACTTCCAGGGGCTTCCACCACTTCTCTGGGCAGCCTGTTGCAATGCTTCACCACCTGTTTAGTGGAGAGACGTTTCCTAAAATCCACTCCAAACCCCCTGTTTGGGAAATGTTCCCTGACTCGTGGGACAGGAGTGTGTCCGAGCTCTGCTGCTGTGAGAAGGTAGCAAAGCCCATCCTGTCCTGCAGGGAGTTCTTCCTTGGATGCAGGTGTGTGGCTGGGTCCCAGGTCTATGGTTCAGGCTAGACTGCAGCAGGTGTTGGATCACTTGTGTTCCCAGGGCACTGATCTGTGCTTTCCTTGATAGTTTTACCTCCAGACAAATCTGGCAGAAATCCGTCCATTATCAGTGAGGAGCAAGAAGAAGGTCTCCAGACCAGCATCTGCAGCTCCTTCTGCATCTTCTGGCAGCAGCCAGGCCAGAATGGACACTTTCCTGCTGTGAGAGCTCCTGACTTCCTGGGAGAGGCTTGGAAGAGGCTGCAGGGCAGAGCACACTTGCCCAGAGCCTGGCACGAGGCAATGTGCAGCCACCACTGCCTGGGGTACTGTTTGCAGAGCACTGATGGTGCCTTGCGGGTGAGATGAGCTGCCCTGTGGAGAATCCTGCCCTTGCAGCAAGCCAACAGGAGGACAAGCCTCTGGCTAGTGCCTGGACTGAGTTACCCTCCTCATCTTACCACTCTTACCTCCTTTTTTCATGCAGAATTAACAGGGTTTTCTTGCCTTCTGGCCTCCTCAGAGCTCTGCAGTTGCTGCTGCTTTGGGCTCTCTGGCACCAGGTGGAACTGCACTTCTTGGATGCAGCCACAAGTAGGAGGTACAGGAAGGTTGTCTGGGATGTCAGTCTGGAGACAAGCAGGGAGAAGGGACCTGGACCAGCTCCATGCCTGGTGTAAATAGTTCCAAGAAAGTTTACTGGAGGAAGAAGTGTGTAGAGCAACCTGTGTGGCTGTGGAGTGTCTGTATATTCGTCGTCAAATTAAACACCTTCCCTCAACCACAGGCCTGTGGGGGCTGGGGAGATCCACAGGTGATGCTGGGGGCTGTGTTGCCCTGTCCTGTTTTGGGCCATGAAGTCCAGAGTGGTCGTGCAGGCTTGGCACTGAAACTGCTGACTGGGGAGGAAATTATTGGGGTGAGCCCCTGCTCCACTTGGAAGCAGAGATACGTGTGCTGGTGCAATCTCTGTGTGTGGCACATGTTGGTGTGAAATTTGTTTATTAATTTCTATTTTTTAATAAGATTGTAGAGTATTTTGTTATTTTGTAACTGTTCTGCCTTGTGATTAGAGAGTTTGGAATGGCCTGGAGAAGTGCTGAAGAATGGCTCCCTTCAGGGGAGGAGGAGACTGGTGGGGCTGAACCTGTCTGGGTTCTTCAGCTTGGAGCTGCACAACAAGAGATCCGCACCTGAAGCAGGGCTGTCCCAGCTGCAAGGAACAGATGTGGTGAGGCACCTAACACAGCACTCTACTGTACAAATTTGACATTTCCTATTTCCAGCTGCTTCAGGCCAGAATCTATAGTACCTGGACTGGCTGAAACCATGTTTTTAGGGAATAAAATATATTGCTGTGCACACTTGTTAACACAACTGGCTTCTGAGCATTTTCCACCCTATTGCCCCTCGGGGTAGAGGTCTGGGCTTGGGTGCTGAATGTAGGGTGATGGATGTGCTCAACCCTTCAGGAACCTTTGGGGTGCCAGCCCTTGGGAGACAGGCTTCTTGTGCAGGGAAGGACAGTGGTGGGGTGAAGCCATGGGAAGTGATGCCCATCCCCAGGGAAGTGGACACGGCAAAGTCCTGCAGAGCATGAACTGTGTCTCACCTGCATCACCTGAGGCTGACTGCAGAATTCAGTGGAATGGGGGGAGAGTTTGCAGGAGCAGGAGAGGGTTCAGAGGGCTGGAAAAAAAGCTTGAGGGGAAGGGAGGGGGTACTTAATCAAGCAAAGTAAATTCTGCAGAGGAGAAGCCTGGGAGAGAGTCTGCAGAGAGCCTGCTATGCGCTGTCCTGGTCCTTTCAAGGTGGGTATCAAGTGTCTGTAAAATGTGAGACACTTGCTCTGGATCTCTCCAGTTCAGGAAGAGCCTTTTAAGGAGGCAGCAGTGAAGGTGTGAGTGTGTTACTGGTGGGGGACATGGGCTTCCATGCTGGGGGTGCTGGAGAGCTGGTGTTGTGTCTGCCCATAAAGGGAGAACAGGTCCCAGCCTGCAGTGGAGGCGTTGAGAAGGGTTTTTGGGGCTATGTTTTGACACGAGGGCAGGTTTAAACTGAGGTTTGAGCACCTTGGCTGGGCACAACCTGCACCAGCGCTGTTGCTGGCAGGTGCTCCAACCTCTGCTGTGTTTAAAGTGGATGTTTCGAGTCTCCTGTGTCGGGGGGACACATCACCTCAGGAAAAAATCCGAACAAACCAAACTCTTTTTGTGTGTCCTGGCCCCTTGTTCTGTCCTGGCCCCTTTCATCCACTCCTGCACTCTTACTTTCCATGGACTTGTTGCTCTGGGTTGTTTCTGATGTGGTTTTGTTCGGGTTTATTGCACATGTCTGTTGCCCCTGCCCAGAACTGAAGCTGTTTTATTCTCTTGCTCAGTGCTTTCAGTTCCTCCAAAGCTCTCTTCGTCCCGTATTACACCTTTTGCACCCCACACCTGCTCCTCGGGGGACAGCAGTGCCCTGCAGTGCCAGCATCCCCTTCCCTGCGCTGGGGGATACAGAAGGGGCGGGGAAGGGGCTGAGGTCCCTTGTTCCTGGCGCTTGTTGGAGCCGGTTGCTATTTCGGTGCGCTCCGAGGTGAGGCTGGACCCAGTTTCACATTTATTTTAGGATTTAGCGCGTGTGTGTTGACTCACAGCCCATAAAAAGCAGCCGCCAGCACTACCCGGGCTGTGTCGGATCTCGGCTCCGGCGGGGCTGGCGCTCCCGGGGGCAATTTTTGGTCCCCGCTGGGGTCCCCCCCAAGGGGGGTTCCGGGCCGCGGGAGCCGCAGGGTGGCAGCAGGGGAGCGGCAGTGGCAGCACGTCCCTCCGCCCACGGGAACCGGCCCCGTTAATTACCGCCCCTCATTAACGGCAGCGGGCAGGGGGGAGCCCCGGCAGTGCTGGGAACGCTCCCACAGGCACCGCTGCTCTCTGACGCCATGGGCCGCCTCTGACCTCACACACAGAGAGCGTCACCATTGGCTGAGCGCTGCGTGACTTCATGGGAAGAGGGGAGCTGGTTGGCTGAGCCTGGAGCTTAGGGAGAGCGTGTTGAGCCCATTGGTTCAACCCTGTGAAGTCATAGAACAGCAGTGGTGGTCACTGGCTGGGCTCTGGGTGACCATGGGAGGGATGGGGTGGTTATTGGCTGAGGCTGCATCGCCTCATCAGAGAGCCTGTGATCTCACAGGGAGGTGTGTGCTCAGTGTCGGGATGAGAGCGACTGCCAGGGTAGCCCATGACCTCATGAGGTAGCAGGGTGCTCGTTGCACAGCAGCGTGTGGCAGTGTGGGGCTGCCTGCGACTTTACAGGGAGCAGGACAATCATTGACTGGCAGAGTGTGACATCACAAGGCAGTGCCTGACCTCACAAGGGTGCGAGACACTCATTGGCTGGCAGGGTGTGATGTTCTTGGACAGCCCATGACATCATGGGGGAGGTGGGTGCTAATTGGCTGACAGGGTGTGATGTCCTGGGGCAGCACATGACTTCATGGAGGAGGGGACACCTCATTGGTCGGTGGTGTGTGACATACTGCAGCAGCTCGTGACCTCATGGGTGAGTGGGCGCTCATTGGCTGTTGGGTGTAACCTCATGCGGGACTGCGCGCCTATTGGCCGCCGGGACGTGACGTCACGGCAGACGGGCCGCTCATTGACGGCCAGCGCGGGAGCTCTCGTGGCGCCGCCTGGCGGGCGCGAGCGCTGGCTCTGCGCGGCGNGGGGCAGGGCTGTCGGGTGCGGGGGTCAGAGGTGCCGGGGTGCGGCGCGGAGGTGCGATGGGTGCAGGTGGAGTGGGTGCAGGGGTGTCTGGTGGGCACGCGGGCAGGAGGGGCCGTGGGGGGCAGGGGT